>JAHUXG010004574.1:0-49078 GCA_020740815.1 Sciurus niger | reverse complement strand
ATACGGATATACCAAAATTTGGTTATTGTCCTGTTTGTGGAAATTTGAGATCTTTCCAGTTCAAGCTCATATGTAGAAAGCCATAAACATTTGTGTACAAGTTTCTGTGTCCATCAATGTTTTCAGATCCCTGGGGTAAATATCTTGGGTAGCTCAATATTTAACAGTATGTTCATGCCTGTGTTCTAAAATTGTTGTGCTATTTTACATTCTCATTAGCAATAGCAGAGAATTGTCTGCTCTCTACATCTTTTCCTAGTCTCCTTGTAGATTTAATTTGCATTTCCCTGGTGATTAGTAATGCTGACCATATTTTTTTTCAAAATTTTTTTAATTTTTTAAATATTTTTAAACTATTCTACCCAAATGAGGTCCGACTTTTCATTTCTCTGGTTGTAAACAAAGTAGTCACATGGTTTGTGTAATCATACATGCACATAGGGTAATGATGTTTGTCTCATTTCACCATCTTTCCCTTCCCCACCCCCTCCTCACCCCTCATTTTCCTCTACACAATCCATCCTTCCTCCCTTCTTCCCTTACTCCCTCTGCCCCATTATGTATCATCATCCACTTATCAGGGAAAACATTTGGCATTTGTCTTTTGAGGATTAGCTTATCTCCTCAGCATGTTATTCTCCAACTCCATCCATTTACCTGTAAATACTGTCATCTTATTCTTTATGGCTGAATAACATTCCATTGTATATGTACACCACAGTTTCTTTATCCATTCATCTACTGAAAGGAATCTAGGTTGATTCCACAATCTACCTATTGTGAATTGAGCTGCTATAAACATGGATGTGGCTGTGTCACTGTATTATACTGATTTCAAGTCCTTTGTGTGTAAGCCCAAGGAGTTGGGTAGGTGGGTCAAATGGTGTTCCATTCCAAGTTTTCTGAGAAATCTCCATACTGCTTTCCAGAGTGGCTGCACCAATTTGCAGTTCCACCAGCAATGTATGAGTGTACCTTTCCCCCACATCCTCACCAAGACCTTTCGTTGCTTTTATTCTTCATAATAGCCATTGTAATTGGAGTGAGATGAAATCTTAGGTAGTTTTGATTTGCATTTCTCTTGTTACTAGAGATGTTTTACATTTTTTCATATATCTGTTGATCACTTGTATATCTTCTGTGAAGTCGTTAGCCTATTTATTGATTGGGTCATTTTTATTCTTGGTGTAAAGTTTTTTAAGTTCTTTATAAATTATGGAAATTAGTGGTATATTTGAAGTGCATGTGGAAAAGATTTTCTCCCACTCTGTAACTCTTTTCACATTTTTGATTGTATCCTTTGCTGAGATAAAGCTTTTTAGTTTGAACCCATCCCATTTATTGATTCTTGCTTTTATATCTTACCACAGAACACTAAAGAAATTAAAGAAAACCTTAGAAAACAGAATGATCTCCCTTGTCCTTGAATAGGCAAAATTAATATTGTCAAAATAGCCATACTACTGAAAGTGCTATACAGATTCAGTGCAATTCAAATTAAAATCCCAATGACATACCTAGTAGAAATAGAGAAAGTACTCATGAAATTCATTTGGAAGAATAAGAGACCCAGAATAGCCAAAGCAGTCCTTAGCAGGAAGAGTGATGCAGGAGGTATCACAATACCAGACCTTCAGCAATATTACAGAGCCATAGTAACAAAAATGGCGTGCTACTGGCACCAAACTAGACAGATAGAGCAGTGGTACAGAATAGAGGACACAGAGACAAATCTACACGCACACAGTTATCACAGACTAGACAAAGGTGGGAAAAGCATACAGTGGAGAAAGATAGTAACTTCAACAAATTTTGCTGGTGAATCTGGAAATTCATATGCAATAAAATGAAATTAAACCCCTATCTCTCACGTGGTACAAAACTCAACTCAAAATGGATCAGGGACCTAGGAATTAGACCAGATGCCCTGCACCAAATAGAAGGAGAAAGTAGGCCCAAATGAAGATTTGGTCCATGTTCGCTTAGGACCAGACTTTCATAACAAGACTGACCATATTTTCAATAGCCATTCATGTGTCTGTGACTGCCAATCCAAATCCTTTACCCTTCTTTGTTGAGTTGTCTTATTACTGAGTTTAAATATTTTTTCTTGATGTGACTCCTTTGTCAGACATAGGCTACATAAGTATTGTCTCTTACTGTGAGCTTGTTTTTTCTTTCATTACACTACATTCCAAAGAAAGTTTTTCATTTTTTCCATTTGTTTTTAGATAGCATTCACTAGGTAAATATGTCATCACTTAGAGAGAAAAATATTTCAGGGTGTAGCCCTTAAAAATCAGGTATTGTTCAGGCCACCTGTGAAAGATAAAATCAAAATAGTAATTTGAATTTCAAAGTGTAGAATACACTGGTTATGCTCTGTAGTGACTTTGTGGTGTAATACAATTTTGAGAAGACTTCTGCATTCAAAGGAGTTCAAAGTAAGACCTATGAGATTGTGCATTCAGTTCATTTACATTCAAAGATACTACATTCACTTCATGGCTGTAATGATTAAAACTCGTTCTCTAATTTTCTCCTCTTTGAGGAAACAAAAGGAAGATTTAATAGTAGGTTGACTAATGAATATTCAAAGCTGCCCCTCTCCCTTAGAATCAGCCAAAGAAAATCACATAAAAATATTTGACTTGGATAACTAAAAAATATATTTCCAGTTTTTCATAAGCAGTGATGCTTCTCATCATAAATTTTTTGCTTCTCATTTTTCCTTTTCTCTTAACTTTATAGCAGTGCTTTCTAATGTGGTACAGATGTGTACTTGTATTTGCACATGCCTGAGTGTGCATGTGCATGGAAAGAAGTATCCTGAATACAAACTTGTCATGTAGGAGGAATTTTTTTTCTGTTTGCTACAACCTCGGCAAATCAGTACAGGTAATAAAGAGCAAAGAATCACAAAAAGAGTCACATGATTATCTCAGTAGGTACAGAAGCAGTGTGTGATAAGAATTCACATGAGCTTCATGAAAGAATATCTTGAAGAAAGTAGGCATAGAGGAATGAGCATCAACATAATAAACACTGCACCCAACAGACTTATAGCCAACATGATACTGAAGGTGCACAAATTGAGAGTATTTCCTCTACAATGAGAAACAGAATGGGGTGTCCACTCTGCACACTACTATTCAACTTATAGCTCCAGAGTTTAGAGAAATAAATGTAATGCAGTTGGGAAAGTAGTCACAAGTGCCCGACTTGCAGGTTAAATTTTTCCATACTTGGAAAACCAAAGAGACTCCACCAAAATACTTAGAATTGATAAGCAAATTCAACAAACAGCAGGATACACAGTGAATAGCTTTTCTGTAAACCAAAAATGAACTCCCTTAGCAACAAATAAGGAAAACCATCCCATTCACATTAACATCACAAAAAAAGTGAAATAAATGAATTACCAAGGAATAATCTTAACTAAGAGGTGAAAGATATCTAGGATGAAAATTGGAAAACACTGGAGAGAAATAAAGAAGACACTGAACTTGGACAGAACTCCCATGTGCATGAATTGTGAGGCGGACAATGTACAAGAGACAGTTGTATCAGAGTCAAAATCAATTACAGATTCCATGCAGTCCTCCACAAAGCATCAATGTCATGTTCCCCTGACCTGGAGAAAACAATGCTCAAAAAAACTTTGGACCACAAAGGACTCTGAAGAGTTCAAGCCATCTAGAACAAAATTACTATGAGAAGAGGCATCACAACACCTGACTGACTTCACGTTATATTACACAAATATGCTAAAAACCAGAAAGCATGTGGCATTAAAAAAATCACACTGGGCAGAGAAATAGAAGAATGGAGCCAGAAATAGACTCCTACATACACAAATATGGAATAAAGGTGCTGAAAACTTTAGGTGACTGAAAGAGAGCTTTGTGAACAAATGGTGCTGGGAATCTGGACCTGTAAATTGAAATAACTGGAACAATTATCCTTTTATCTCACTTTGAAAAAACTCAAGAAAAAAGGCATCAGATATTAAAGGAAGATTGAAGACTTTGAAATTTTGCAATAGTTTTTGAAGCATACTCCAATGGCTCAGAAAATAACAGGAAGAGTTTATAAAGTGGGAGTACATCAATTGAAAACTTCTGCACAACAAAGTTCTGTGTTGGATCTCATGGAGTGAAGAGAAGACTCAGAATGGGAGAAAATATTTGCCAGGTAATCATCTTCTGATGATTACTATCCAGAATATATGAAATACAGAAAACAACTTAAATCAAATGAACAAGTAATACAATAAAAAAACTGGGGGTATGATCTGAGCAGACACTTCTCCCAAGAAGCATTACAAATGTACAATAAATTCACGAAGGAAGGCTCCAGTATCTTTATTCTCAGTGAAATGTCACTCAAAATTAGGTTGATTCCCTCTCACCCCAGTCAGAATGGCTCTTTTTGAAAAAGCCAAAAACTTTGGAGACAACAGAATTCGGACACTGTTGGTATAAATATCAAGTGGTACAACCACTGTGCAAAATTATAGGTGATTCCTGAAAAAATCAAAATGGGAATGACTCTGTGATTCAGCTGTAGCACTTCCAAATGGACACCTGAAAGAAAGAACTTCAGCATACAAAGGAGATCCCTGCAATACTTTCACTATTGTGGCACTGTTCACATTAGCCAAGTAAAGAAATGAGACCAGGAGACCGAGAAAAACAAATGGATAAGAATGAGTGGAACATATGCACACATGGAGTATTATGCAGCCTTAAAAATGGATGAAATTGTGTCATTTTCAAGCCTGTGGTTAAACTCAAGATTATTGTGAGAAAAATAGGAAGATAAAGGAAGGAAATGATTGAATGTTTATCCTCATCTCTGGAAGTTCAAAGGATGATAGAAAATAGAAAGGTGACTTAAAAGTAGAAGTAGTATTATGGAATGGGAATGAGACTAGGGGAAGCGGAAGAGAGAGTAGAAGGGATGGTGGTTATGATTAGCACTGTTTATATGCATGTACAGAAATGTTAAGAGTGAGTCATTAACTTGTAAAATGAATGTGAGTTTCTAATTATTATAGAAGGTATTTTTTTAAAGTTTTTATACCCTTGAAGACCTTGAAGGGAATTTGAGGCAACACCTCATTTTTTCTGAAGGCTTAACAAGGGGTTTTAGAGTCACAATGTCAGCTTCAACTGCAGACCATGCTCCAAGAAGTTCCTGGATTTGATCTTACCCTAGAATGCTTTTCTTGGGCAATATTTAGCAAATTGAGAAGTAGAGTGGATGCCAATGGGAAACAGGCCCTTGAATTCCGTAAATGCTAGTTTCTTTAAATTTTATACTCTCTTTTCCCCTTAGCTCTGATTCCAGTGGTACTTCTGCTGCTCCATAGCGGGGGCCCCCTTTTCTCCACATTACGATATCATTTAGATCATAGACCTTGAAACCTTTCCTGTCAGTCTAGTTAAGGACCACCCAAATTCCTCTGAGTTCCATTGAATGCCTTTTGATTTTATTTAATCAAAATTATTTGGCTTCCTCTTAACTCTAGTCCAAAGATATCCTAAAGATGGTTGTATATTTTGTAATAGAATGTCAGCAAATAAGTATTTCTAACAATACCACTAACAGTGTTGCTGTATGATGAACCACTTGAAAATCCGTTCTTTGAAAGCAGTGATTATTTTGCTCATGATCTGCAGTTTAGGCATGGGTGAGTGAGGTCAGTCAAAGTCTTCTAGAAATTGTGTGAGTGCAAGTTGGTTTTGGGGACTAGATCCATCTATCATCTCCTACATCCACACGTCTCTCTGTTGAATCTGCTCTGGTCTGGTCCATCAGCATGGTTGTCACCTAGAACATGTTATAGGAGGTCTCCCTGAGCTCAGAATATGGCTTATGATGTTTGAATCCATATTTACAAAATTGATGAGCCAAGATGTTCTGTTCAGACTCATGGGAACCATTTATTGGTGCAGGTCTGAATAAGTCAGTGGGATGTCCATAAAATGACTTTAGAAAGTAAGAGAAGTGAAGATGGACTTAAGAGGCAAAGGTCTTCCACTAAGAGGTGACATTCAGTTTTGGATGAAGAAAAATCAAAACCAGTCCTAGAAAAATAAAGGTCCATGGTCAACTGTGATGGGTTGTGAAAAAGTGATGCATGTTAGGAACTGGTTTCTGTGCCTGCGTATGATTTTCACTTTACTGATTTAAAGAGTGATTGACTGGAACACATTTTCAGAGACTAGATTACATTGTATTTCATTGCAACTGAGTGCAAGTTAAACTTTGTTATTCGATTTTTGTGAGACTGTTCTCAGACTACTATGTTCACACATTATTTTATTTATGCAGCTGGATGATCTTAAGGAACAACTGCAATATTCATCATCACAGTGTGCTTATCTAAATGTGGAAAATCAGTTCCTGAGGCAGGAGCTTCTGTCTTTGGAAGAATTAAAAATCACATTTCAAAAACTGGAGGAAGAGAAAAAACAATTGGAGGAAAAATTGTCAACCCTTCAATCTAGAGAAAATGATTCGGTGGAAATTGATCCAAGAGGACAGTACGAAGCAGCAAGTGAAAAGACAGGGAGGGAGAAAACATTGGAGGAAATGGTGCAATCTTTACAGGTGAATTTTTCTGTGGTGTGCTTTATTTCACTCCTGCAAAGTGTATCTTGGATGCCTGTGTGGTATGTGGTTCCTCTGTTCCCTTACAGAAATTTGTTTTCAAGGTGTCTAGAAAACAAGAGGTCATGGGTTTTCTCTGGAAATAGTGCTGAGCTCATCATTACTAGAACTAAATTGATCCTTCAGAAAAATGATTTTCTTTCAAGAAATTCTTTGGTGGCATAAAGCAAGAATAGTACGAGGAAAAGGAAGGAGAGTGATATAGGATAGGTATTTGCTGACAACCTTACGTTGTTAAAATTTTGAACCAATTGTGTTATTCTCTGACTCATCTGATCACAAAGTGATTCACAGCTGAGGATGTAACTCAGGTAGAGTACTTACTTGCCTATCAGGAGCAAGGAAGGACCTGTGTTTGATCCCAAGCACCACACAATATAACAACATAAATGAAACAACTAAAAGGAGACTAGAAGACTAGTTTAAATCATTTAATTTTGCACATTTAATGCAGTTGGTATAAATAAATGGCTTATTTAAAAAAATCCATTTTCACATTTAAAAAAAATACTCACTGCCAAAAGAAAAAATGCACAATAAATTTTTGTATGATACTTATGTATAAAATATATCCTTTTAAATGGCTTTAGACAAAGATCTTTTTACACCAATTAAGAGAACATCACGATGCGTCCATAAGAAGTGAGATGAAGCTGAACATTCAACAAATGAAGGCCAAACTTTTTGACATGAACAATCAAGTTTACGCTTATAAAATGGAGCTGGAACAGTATAAACAGCTCTATTTAGACGAAATGGACAGGAGAATGTCATTGTCTGATGAACTCAGCATGTGAGTAAAATTAGTATCATAGGAAATACATTAAGCTTATATATTTGTCTCTAAAGAATAACATTTCATGAGTCACAGTCATGAGATGATTAGAACGTACAACTCGGCAGAGTAAGTTGGAAACATATTGGTGGTAAATAAACTGACTTTTAGAATATGAGTGCAGGGCACTTTCTATATCTCCCCCCTTTTGGGGTTTATGTCATTTCCATCTTTTCCCAGTAATTTAGTTTTATTGCTAAAGTGATCACTTAATCTTTTAAGTATTTATCTAATGTCATATTTAACATCTTACAAGTGACATGGTTACAAATTCTCTTAATAGCATTCCGTCCAAGAAATCTCTCAGTAAATAACTACATGAGAAAGATTTATAACTGAAACCCAAAGAGTTGCTATCTGTAATCCTCCTCCTCTGGGTGCATTCCGGTACTTGGTCAATGAATTTTCCTTGTTTGAGATCTTTCCTATTATCCCTGGAGGGTCACTGGAGACAATCTGTCCTTTCAGGATTTTCAAGTCTCCATAAACTCATACTTGTGATATAGGAAATGGTTAACACACGATGAAGAAAAGAATACATCGCAAAGTGGTTGAAACAAATTCCTTGGCCCAGTGAAAGGGTGTGAGTGGAAGACAAAGGGTTGGTCCCCCGTCCAGTGCCGTGCTAACGATGTTTTAAGCTAACTGTCTTCCAGGCTGCTTGAGTTCTTGTGACCACCAAGTGAGTTACCTGGTTCTCCCCTGGAGGATGCTGCTGTGAATTATTCTGGAGGACGCAGTGCTCGTTTCCTTCCACCTGATGTGTGGACTCTGCAGATCGTGAGAGCATGTGTTGACAATGCCTTTGGGGGTACATCTTCAAAGGCATAAACTGTTTTCACTAAACACAAGTATTACTGCCTTGACTCTTTGAGTATTATATATGCATATATTTAGGCAGCATATCATGGTGTTTTAATGTACATAGTATTAGAATAGGCCATTAGAATCACCTAAATCAGCATATGCATCATCTCACAGTTACCCTGTGAACAGTATACTGCTAAGAGCATCTTGCAGGGTCTTAGGAGTGGAGAACTTCCAGAGGGCAGAGGTGTCACCTGTTGACCACACTTCATTGATAGTTATTTCTCCCTCCCCCTCTGTTTGAGCTGTGAGTTAGTTTGAACTATTAGTTTTTCCCCCTAGGAATATATGTAGCTCATTCAAGCAATTTGAAGCTTAAAATTAACTGTACGCGGTAGGTCTGCTCTGACACGTTTAGGATTAAAACACTGTTGAGTGGAAAACTCCATTTACTCTCATGGTACTTTCTGAAGAATGCACTTCATTTAGGGAAAATGAGAAACTAATGATTTTGTTTTCCAATCTTTGCAGGACGAAGGAAAGGCTAACAGAAGTCAGTAATGAACTTGCAAGATGTTGTAATGTTCAGGAAACATCAATGATCCTAATGCACACCACCCATGTTGAAATAACAGCATGCAGAACTGTGGCTGCCAGGTGAGTGGCATTCTCTATTTTCCTTCGGATCTCAGGTGTGTGATAGAATTCTTTTTGTTTCATTTCGTAAATGACAGAGTCATTCCATTGACTTGTACTTGTGAAGTGAAGGTCACAATAATCCATGTGAAAGAAGAAAACAAATTTGTCAGGTGTGCCCATATACTGTGTAAAAAGATAGAGAAGGGTGGGTTTTAGGGTGAGATGTTACAAAACCAGAGACTTGTAAAGATTTTTAGCCATGATTCTAGAAAGCAAAATATTCCCAGTAGTATGAGTAGAGAATTTGTTTACCATCTCCTTTTTTTTTGCAAGGTTAATCGTTCTGGACTACTTCCATTATGAAGTGCTATCTTAAAATCATTGTGTTGTAATGTTAAGGAAAATGAGTGTAATGATTATTGTTCTAGTCTGTGATTTCAACCCCACTGTTTTTTAAAGCAGTTTTTCTCCATGTTCATAGCATGAAGTATTTATTTCATCTCTTAGCATTACCTGAAATTTACTCCTGTCATTTAGCAACTTTTTTGTATTACTAGGTTACCACATATAGGTTTTGTTCATTGGTACTATAAGGATGTACATTATTGAATAATTCAGGGATACTCTGTTTTATTGATGGGGAGGTATTTTAGAGCTTTTTTGGTGCCTTATTGATTTTTATGATAATAGTAAAAATAAAAATTAGCAGGAAGATATATATCTCATATTTTTATTGTACATAGAATTGTTTTCTGATAATACACTGTTTTGAAAATGGTTATGTAAAGTTGAGAACTGAACCCGGGTGTTGTATGCACAGGCTGACACCGATATACATGCCATACTGTGATAACTCAAATCTTTAAAAAAGTACTCAATTTCATGAAAGATAACATTTGATAGCTTAACTAATTTTATGTTCCAGTGCTTTGTGCCTAACAGTTTAGAAGAAAAAAAGCAGTACAGATGAAGTCAATGTTTAACTCGTGTTCTTTGTGCTGGGGAGGGAGCACAGGTCCTCCAGCTGGGTAGTGAAGCTCTCAAGTGCTGAGACACATCCCAGGCCCACGAGTACATTTGATAGTCATCATTTTTGGAATGGCATTAGAAACACTCAAAAAAATTTTGGTGTTTCATTTCAGTAATTTTTTCCTTATTCTCAAATATTATTTTTGGTTCGTATGGAAAGTGTGTATGTATTAAATTTTTTTGAAGGAATGCTTTTCCAACACATCATTTAGAGTAAGATCCAGTGGACATTCAGTGTACCCTCTTGAAGTGAGTGAGATCATATTTGTATTTGTTATGCCTTACTCTTGTTGATTTCACTATATTTCTGTTTTTAACATCTCCCTTTCAGCTCTACCTCTCTTTCAAGTGAGCAGTATTTTGAAGAAGAAACATCATAAAGTCAAGGGAGAAGAAAACCTTTCCATAAGTCTCTGCGATCATCCATCCATTTGCTGGGTTGTGGTGTGGTGTGGTAGGCAGCAAAGGACACTTTATTCCCTCCCACCCCTCATCAGAAGCCAAAAGGCAGAGGGATAGAGACCAGCCTCCTAGCTGCACTGCTCAAACCTAATACTTAAGAGGAAGACGGGCTTAGCCATGAAGCCACAGTGGGCTTCCAGATTCTCCATCTCAGATTGGACACTTACTCAATTTCCAGTGGAAGAAGCTACCATTTGACTGGTGTCCCAGAAACAGGATTTTCCCTGCAGACATGGGAGCAGAGTCACACATTACCAGAGGCAGATATATCTTTCAAAGAGAGATGGAGAGGCAAGCCAGGGCATTCAATGTGACCCATCCAGCCACTAGGTAAATCTCTCCTCTCATGAAGAAGGTGGAGAGTCCAAGTCCTTACATGGAAGCTTGAGGAGGTCAGGGAAATGAATTCTCTACCATTTCTGCCTGGATTTAAATTATGCTTGAAATGAGGCCTTGTCTGTGTGTATCTGAAAACATGACTAGAAGTATGGTAGATGGTAAAGAGAAATTTGTTTTGTGCTTTGAATCTTGCTATCATTGATTTCACCACATGGATAATTCCTTTGTGGATTCCTTTTGGGAAACTAAGTCTTACCTTGAATAAATAAAGAAGTTGTTTAAAAAGAGAGTTTTCTCATTTTAATCTTGTATGGTTCAACAATAGGGGTTTATCCATCAACAGATACCTTAAAGTATCTGTGCTTGATAAATAGGGAATAAATGATCACTGCTACTAGAGTTCATGGTATCTATTTGTATTCCTTTATTTTATTCATAATATTAAAGCACCTCACATTGGAGAGTTACCCTTGTATATGTCATGACTGAACATTTTGATCCTCAAGACAAAGTTTTGCGTATACATTTTCTTGCAACTATGTTTAAAAATCCTTTTTCTTCACTGAGTATATTAGTGACACCCTGGAACTCCAGGCTCACTAACAGTCTAGAACCATTTGGTTTTGTGACCTCTCAAGCTATCATCTCCCTGAGTATCCATTGGCTCTTTTATATTTTTTATCCTCACTTTTTTTATTGTAAACATATGGGGTACAACTTGTTTCTGTGGTTGTACTTGAAGTAGAGGCGTACCATTTGTGTAATCATACACTCACATAGGGAAATGTTGTTTGATTTATTCTGTTATTTTTTTCTACCCCTCCACCCCTCCATCCCCTCCCACCCCCTTTTCCCTCTATACAGTTCCTCCTTCCTCTATTCTTCCCCCTCCCCCACATTATGTGCCATCATCCACTTATCAGCAGGATCATTCATTCTTTGGTTTTTTGAGATTGGCTTATCTCACTTAGCATAGTCTTCAATTTCATCCATTTGCCTGCAAATGCCATAATTTTATTATTCTTTATGACTGAGTAATAGTCCATTGTGTAAATATACCACAGTTTCTTTATCCATTCATCAATTGAGGGGTATCTAAGTTGGCTCCACAATCTGGCTATTGTGAATTGAGCAGCTATGAACATTCATGTGGCTGTATCTCTGTAGTATGCTGATTTTATGTCCTTTGGGTATAGGCCAAGGAGTGGGATAGCTGGGTCAAATGGTGGTTCCATTCCAAGTTTTCTAAGGAATCTCCACACTGCTTTCCAGAGTGGCTGCACTAATTTGCAACCCCACCAGCAATGTATGAGTGTACCTTTTTCTCCACATCCTCGCCAACACCTGTTGTTGCTTGTATTCTTGATAATCGCCATTCTAATTGGGGTGAGATGGAATCTTAGGGTAGTTTTGATTTGCATTTCTCTTATTACTAGAGATGTTGAACATTTTTTTATATATCTGTTGATTGCTTGTAGATCTTCTGTGAAGTGTCTGTTCATTTCCTTAGCCCATTTGTTGATTGGGTTATTTGTATTCTTGGTGTAGAGTTTTTTGAGTTCTTTATATATTCTGAAAATTAGTGCTCTATCTGAAATATGAGTGACAAAGATTTTCTCCTCTTCTGTAGGCTCTCTCTTCACATTGCTGATAGTTTCCTTTGCTGAGAGAAAGTTTTTTAGTTTGAATCTATCCCAGTTATTGATGCTTGCTTTTATTTCTTGTGCTGTTGGAGTCCTGTTAAGGACGTCTGATCCTCAGCAGACATGTTGAAGATTTGGACCTACTTTTTCTTCTATAAGATGCAGGGTCTCTTGTGAGATTCCAAGGTCACAGAAATAGAGCAAGCAATCATGAAATTCATCTGGAAGAATAAGAAACCCAGAATAGCTAAAGCAATCCTTAGCAGGAAGAGTGAAGCAGGAGGTATTGCAACACCAGAACTTCAACTATACTACAAAGCAATAGTAACAAAAACGGCATGGCATTGGTACCAAAATAGACAGATATATCAATGGTACAGAATAGAGTACATGGATACAAACCCAAATAAATGTTTCTCATACTAGACAAAGGTGCCAAAAACATGCAAAGGAGAAAAGATAATAACCTCTTCAACAAATGGTGCTGGGAAAACTGGAAAACTATATGCAGCAGAATGAAACTAAACCCCTCTCTCTCACCCTGCACAAAGATCAACTCCATTGGCTCTTGTATGAAAAGAGGTGCTGAACAAAATGCTTTCTTACAACTTAATCATTCTGACGTTCTGATTAGTGCTGTATTTCAATTCTGGAGTCTCATTTTACATGTTTATTCTTTAAGATTTAATGCTTGTTTTTTCTTTTTGTAGGTAATAGTGAAATCTACAAAACAAGAACTTTTAAATCTGTGATATAAGTTTAAGATCATATGCACAAAACCATCTGTTTTCTTATTATATAATGAGCCTATTGGAAATTCACATTTGTGGTAGCATTTTATTTGGCTTCCTCTAGAGATCCTTCTAGTAGACCTTAGTAAGATCAACCTTTCAAAATGGGAAGATTGTGTTCACATATTCTATTCTGAGTATATATAAATTTAATATCATTTGGGAACTCCAGGGTGAATTTATGAATTACTGAAGCTGCATTTTGCTGATAAGTATGCATTTGATGCTTAATTACTTGAATAAAAGAATAAAGTTAGGACTTGAAACAATTCATGAAAGTGGACATTTGAAAACTTGTCACAGTGGCACAAATTTAATTTCCCTTTTGTTTTTGCTTTTAGGAGACAGTAAAGAAACCCATCTTGCAGGAATGGTATTGAAGATTGGTCTTCTGATTATATAAGATGATTATTTTATAAAAGACTTTCTAGTGTATAAGACACAGCAGTGTCCAGCTGTGTATAGTAGCCATTTAGTTTTCTTTGTTTTTACTTTGTTATCTGTGTTATAGCTCAATATGGATTTGTGTTTATACAAAGTTTATTTGTATTTTATGTTAAACCTGAGATATGTGCTTGCTTATGTGAAAAAAAGAGGCACTATGACTTTGATACTTTTCTAAATTAACAAATAAAACAGTGCTTTCAGTGTTTTGACAGCATGAGAATGAAGTTCAGCAGTTTCCTAAAAATACTTATTCATTTTAACAACGTTGAGTGTCCCTTAAGCTTGTGTGTTTTTCACTACTCGTGCTTTGGTGAGATCTTTATTTAACAGAATAGGACAGGAATGAATATTGTGAGACATTTTTCTCATTTTTTCCTGCCTAATCTGTTCTAGGAACTGTATTAAACCATTCCAGAGGGAAAACTTCTGAATTTCTGTTAAAGAAATTGTTTGATTCAATGGGATAGCAAAAATTGGATGAAAGGGACTTTCAAATACTCTCTTCATGTTTTTAAATTGCCCTGGTGAGACAAACCACTCTACGCTGCCACCAAGCAGGAGAAAACTACAGCCTTCAGTGCCCAGGACCTGCAGATAGGCTCTTGGGTGTCCCTTGGCAGAGCAGCCCCTCCCTTAGCTTGTCCCCACTCCCTCCTTACTCCAGGGTTGAGGGTGTGTATAGGTCAGTGTAGATTTCATAGTTAGCACTTAATAGATCAATTAGAATTGCCCATTGAATCAAAATTATCTTAGTAGCTCTTCATATTATTTGTCTATTCTATTATCTAAATAGTGTGTATAGCTCAGTGTAGATTTTGTTAGCATTTAATAGATCAATTAGAATTGTCCATTGAATCAAAATTATCTTAGTAGCTTTCCATATTACATGTCTATTCTGTTACTAAATATAACCAGTTCTAGGCTCTGAAACTCTTCTTTTAAGGCCACAATTTAAAATGATACTCCCAGAGTTAGAACTCCCTTTTAAATTCAGCATTACAAATAATATTTTTATTCCTTACACTGTGACAGGTGTTGCAATGAGGTCTAGTCAGAGAACTGAAACCAAGGTAGTTTGTAAACACAGTGGAGCAAATTTAATATATTAATGTATTATTTTCTGAAATAATCTATAAATAGGAAATGTCCCCTTTTTGGTTAGTATATTTTATGTTACATACATTTTGTTAAATATGTTTTGCTCATTTCATCAAATGAGAAATAGGACAGTATAAACATTCTTAGTGAAATAAACATCCTTATTTCTTTATGCTCTAACGTGGCTCCATGGTCTCATTCCTTCTGCTGTTGCTGCATGTCGTCCACCTGCGTGTGGTGTTAGAAAACAAAGGTGTCCTCCAATTCTGTTCTGTGGCACCAAAATGCACACTCCTGCATTTTGTAGTAGAGTCAAGCCAATGCACTTTGTCATTTGTCTCCTGACTTGTGCCAGTTTAACATGTTGTCATTTACTATGCCAAGGGACTACCTTTTATCCTCAGGAATACTCCAAGTAACTTCTCCTAGAATAAAAAATGTTTTACCTGTTTGGATTCTCGTGAATTAATTCATCCTCTCCTCTTACCGCTTACCCTCCTCAGCCCCTTGCTCTGGCTGCTCCCCACCTTCACCACTTACAATTCCTTAAGAGTTCTCCTTGCCTCTGGCTGTTTGCATGTGCTTCTTTGTTCTTCTGGCTACTGTCTCCTTACCCTTGCGGTATCCACATACACGTCACCTCCACCAAAAAAGGCTGCAATATTGATGGGGAAATGGTTTCCAGGTTTCATCTGAGTGTTCCAGTTCTGCTCTTTTCAGATATTTCCATAATGTCTATGACTTTGTGAAATTTGCTGTTAGGACACCTCTTATGTTGTAATATGGATTCTTGAGCAGTGGACCCTATCACCTCCCCGTAGTCACTCCAGCACCTGTCACACTGCCTTTGCACATGCTTGTTCAATTAATGTACTAAGAATGAGGAACCAGGAGCTCTGATACAGAGCCAGAATGGTGACAAATCCAGTGTGCAAACACGGGCAAATTATTTTTAATCAAAATATTGCATTTTTTTTTCAAACACGCATGTTTTTCATTCTTCTTCTTTCACCTTTATCATTGCCTTGCAGAGGTGGACTTAGGGAAGCAGGAGGGAAGGTGCCTCTGAGGCTCTGGCCTCTGCCAAGAGGACATTTTTGGTGTGTGGATAGAGGACCAGGAGCCCTTGGGATCCTCCCCTGGCCTGAGGCTGCAGTTGCTGTGCGTTGGGCAGGGGAGGTCTTACAGGTCCAACTCCAGTAGATACACCAGCTGGTATCTGGATATTGCTCCCAATATCCGGAAGCTGTAAGGGGGGTAATGTGGTCAAAGGTCAGCATTTGCACACTCCTGGCAAGAGTGGCATGAACAACAGAGATGGGAGAAAGGCAACAGGCCTAGACCTAGAGGCAAGGGGCCTGAGATGCTGGCAGGGGTGATGAGGGAGAAGCAAGCAACTTCCAGGCTGTGCCCAGCAGAGGACACACACAGGGTGGGTCTCCCCTCACCAAGGTACTTGCTTTAGTGCCTTTAGAACAGCCTGATTCCTAGGAGATAAAAAGCTTGGAAGGGGCTAGTGCCTAGCCCATCTTGATGAACCAAATAAAAACTGGGTTCCCACCTACTGATCATTCACCTGATAGGGCACTTTATTGATACTTGAAAGTATGCTACCTAGTAAAATGAAGTACACACAGCATCTCTCCATGTCCTCATTTACAAAATCATGCTCTCTATATAGAAAAGTGTGTGAAAAAATATTTTCCATAATACAGCAAGCTCATGAGTATAATTTCCATGATTAAAACCAGTATCTATTAGAGTACACCCATGTATATATGTTGTTCACTGGAATTTACAAGATCTCTTGGAAGCTTGTGTTTGTTTATGTAAAATTTGTTTCCCATCTACTTAATTATTTGCTCCCTTTTCTGTCCTCAGTTGATTCTCTTTTAATATTCAGATGCTTTTTTCAGGACTGATTAATGGGGCCCTTTACCACTTCAGAACATCCCAGCCCTTTTTGAGACAGGGCCTTGGTAATTTTCCCAGGCTGCCTGGAACTTGGCAACCTCCTGCTTCAGCATCCTGGTGTCTGGGATCACAGATCTGTGCCACCATGGCCACAAGCTACCTGACTTTTTATATCACAAATCCAAAGTGCTTGATGAAATACAGACTGAAATTTTCAGTAGGGGAAAGGAGAAAAGTGCCAGAGGTAATCACAAAGGTTTTGTTAGCAAAACCTTTGGTAACAGGACCTGAGAAGCAGGTTGGCCATTGTGTTTCTGTCTTCTTTTTGGGAAATGGAGGATTGAACCCAGGAACTGGCGTGCTAAATCCATATGTGGAGCTGCACCATCAGGATAAGGGCAAGTATTCTGAAGTTCAGTTTACCAAAATAAAAATCAAAATACCCTGTATACCAGGAAAATTTAGCTAAGTCAAAGTGCTTTCAAAATATTTCGTGTTGGGCTGAGATTGTGGCTTGGTGGTGGAGCATTTGCCTTGCATGCATGAAGCACTGTGCTCAATCCTCAGCACCACATGCAAAACTAAATTAAAAAATAATTATAAAAATCCACTTTTAGTAAAATTTACAAGGTAGAGCAGCAGTGGAAGGCTATATTGCTGCAATATGCATGATGGTTAGTTCATGAAACCAAACGAAGGGCGATGGATTAGAAAAGACACACAAAAATATCTGGGACCCAGTGGGTATTACAGTCTGGAGGAGTGTAATGACCATGAATCAGCTCAGTACATTTATTATATAGGATATGTCATTGAAGGATATATTGTGAGAAAATTTCTTCAAAACAAGCAGAATGAAGGTCATATGTACGAGTATTATTATTATTACTATTATTATTATTATTATTATTGGCTGGTGCCCATAATTTTCTAGCACCAGGAAGCTGGTATTGGAACTTCAAGGTCAAGAACTTGATAGCTCCAAAACTTCCTTTTGAACAGGGTGCCACCATCGCAACGGGGCGAACTTAAACAGCACCTTAGCACTGAATGCTCCTGGGTGAGGCATCACCTCATGTCACAGGTTGTGCAAGAACCATAATTCAGTCAACTCTCCTGATGTCCCCCCCCTTTTTTTAAAATGTGTTCATGCAATAATGTGCTATTATTTGATGTTCTCAGATTTCTTCTCAGAAGACACAGCATCCTTCTGTTATAACACAATAATTAGTAGTAAACACATGATTCCAAAAATGTACATATTGAATGTTTTAACATATCTTCAGGATTAGAATCATTTAAATCATTAAGTATTTGTTCAGTAGGATCCACAAGATCATTCCTGCCTTCCTGAATGTCCTGGATGATATGATGCAACTACATAAGATCTAAACTTATCATTTCTCTGACCAATGTCCATTAAATGATTTTTAACCAATCCCATTGGGAAGGGTAATTTGCAGCTGCAACACATTTATGAACAGTAGGACAATGAAGCCTTTGTCTAAACTTAAGTGTGGCAAGTTCATATACTAATGACGGTAGCTTACAAAGCATTTAATTTAATCTCGAGCTTTTCACCAACATTTTCCTGATTTTGTAGGACTTTGGAAGTATTTTGAGCTAAATTATTAAGAAAATGAGCATTTTTGAATGATTTTGGATAAGGATATCACAATGCCATGGCAGAGACAGAAACAGATATCAAAATGACTAAGTGCAATACGATCAGTAATAGCACACTGGGATCTATTTAGCTGGGCATGTCACACTTGAACTCCAGCATCAAAATACCAGGAATATGAAATGTTAGCTGTGACTAAAACAAAGGAGGGTTGAGATAACACAGGCACTCCTTATCCTCTATTATACCTAGTAATGCAATTAGATTACATCCACGGCAAGTCGCTTGATATTTTTCTCCAGTTCTTTTCACTTTTCTATTTCTAGAAATTAAAACACAAGGAGATTGAACACAGGCTTACAGGAAATAGCATGAAGCCACTTTACAGCTCCTAAGCAGTAAAGGGAGGTTATTTAGGGAGATGCTGGTATAATTAATGAAATCTAAGGCAGCTATCAAATGCCATGGGTCTTTTTGCATGCCACCACCACTGAAAGTCAGCACATTACTAACAAATCCTCCTGACACAGTTGTCTCATCAATTCTGTGAGAACAATCCAAAATATATCCACTTCTTCCAGGGACGTTATGTCACGGGGCAAAATATTAGCACATTCCATGCACTTAGGGAATGTACTCAATTCTGTAGTATGACTAGGGCAATAAGCTACTGGTGGATGCTCCATAGGAAACACGGTTTTGTCATTGGAGAGTCCCATTTTTGTAACTGTCTGGACATACCATTTTAAGTCCCAGGGGCCAGTGAAATTGACACCCCTGGTTCCCCCATAATGCTCTTTTCCTCTGTGTTTACCTTTAAACAGCCAGCCTGTTTATAGAGAACCAACATATAGATAAACTTTCCTATATCATATATAATTAAATCCAGTTGAATGAAAAGTTGTAATAGCTTTATCTGAAAACCTTCCATCATTTGAGTATCATTAGTAAATACTGGAATGGATTCTCCAGTCCACACAGCTGGTGTACTAAATGTGGATCTGGGAATTAAGTCCAGTAAGATTCCCCATAAACCTACTTGACAGCTTAGAAAAGCCATCATAGTCACAAACATGGTGGCTAAGAACTTAGTGCCTCCCTGATGTTTGATTATCTGCTCCATGTGATGTGTCCGATTCTTCAGTTGTCCCCACATTGGCATTTGGCATTCTGGGGATGTGGAATTTTCTCTGCATTCTTCCTCTTCTTTCTCAGCTGCTTCTTCCCAGTAGAGATCAGGATAGCACCTCCGTTCAACCTTCAGTCTTCTGAAATGTGGTTCCAGATCTTCCATGGTGGTGATGAACAGCACACTCAGGTACCCAGCTAGGATGTGGTGCACCTTCTGGAAGGACTCAAGCATGGTCTCTACTCCACATTATTGCTGTAACGGGTCCATTTCATTGTCCTGTTTGTAAGTCTCTCCACCAGACTTGGCCTGACAGGTTTGCTGTAGTGGAAGACATATGTCAGTCAGTAGCAGTGTGACTTTCAGCATCACAATATAAAAAATATAAAACAAAAAGAGCATGATTCAAATGACTTTGTGGGTTCTACTTCCCCCTTTCTGTTTTTGTAATTGTAATTTAAGAGACAAGTGAGCCCGTTCTACAATGACTTGTCCTTGAGGATTATAAGAAATGTCTTCAGTGATCAAATGATATTAATCACAAAACCATTGAAAAGAACCAGTATAACTGGACAATCATCAGTTTTAATTTGTACAGGGTGGTCCAGGTCTGCAAAAGCAGCTAAGCACTGAGAAATGACTTGATGCGTATTTCCTCCTGTTCAAGCAGTGGCAAAAATGAAATGAGAAGTGTCAATAGTAACATGAACATAACACTCTGCCAAATTCAGGGATGTGAGTTACATCCATCTGCTACAACTGATTAAGCCACAAACCACATGATTAATCACAGTAGGTAAAACTGGAGTGTGTATTACACAGTGAGGACATTGATGAACAAGTTGGCGAGATTGTTCTTGGGTAATAAGAAATTCCTTGAATAAGCTGGAGCATTCTGATGGTGTAATGTATGAGAGGTTTGAACACAGTCATAAGGAGACAACTTCTGACAAGCTGCAACAAGATGATCCAGCCATAGCAGTGCCCTTGGTTAAGGGGCCCGGAAGTTTGGAGTGAACGCTGATGTGTCCAATAAAACAAGGATGCTGACTCATTTGAATTCATTTTTGTCAAGTGTGGAATAAGTGAAATAACTCTTCTAACTGCATATATCCAGTGGTGGCTAATTCAATATGCATAGTGGCTTCTACTGTAGAGTCACCACCACTGTAGGCATTAACTGACTTATTAGCAAAATGCAGTCAAGCACAAATGAGAGCAGAGGTATACTGAGTCTGCACCCGTTCAGTACAAGCTGGAGCCATCAGTAAGCACTGTGACTGCCTCACCTATCAGCTGAGTGCCTACAATTTTGGGTAAGATAAATGAGGTTATAATGCAAACCAAATAAGTTTATCATGAGGGTAATGATTTTTTACTTGACCAAGAAAATTAGAAAAAACTACTTGACAATCTTGTGAGGATTGCCAAATCCAATTTTGTTGTTGAACTGAAAAAGTTACCACAATAAAAGAAGGTTCAGCTTCCACCAATTGCATGACTCAATTTCTGCCTTTAATAATAAACTGAGTGACAAAATCATGAAATGGGGTTAAGGTTTTGAAGGACAGTGAGCAAGATTGAGGCACTCAATAACTCCTGAAGACAGTCATATAGCCCCTTTAGGGGTAAGAGATTTAGGAACTATCAACACATATACAGGCTCCTGTGAATTAATTCTAGTAAGAAACTGCTCTTAAGAGTAGTTTCAACCTTTACAATGCAGCCCTTGCTTCTGCTGTGAGCTGTCAAGGAAAGGCCAGAGAGGGATCTTCACATCAAATATCAAATAAAAGGCCAAAATCCGCAGTGGACAATTTTGCAGGCCAGGCAGTATCCAGTTAGTATCCCCAGGAACTTTTGAAAATCATTGAGAGTATGAAAAGCATCAGTTCAATTTATGTTCTGTGGACAAATCATGTGTCCTTCAATTAAGCTGCCTAAATACCAAAAAGAAGAAAACTTTTGTACTTTTTCAGGTTCCATGCTCAAGCCCACTGTGGTAAGAGAGGTTTCCAAATATGCAAAACATTTTAAAGCATATCTGAATTAGGATGTGCCAAAAATTATGTCATCCGTGTAATGAATAAATACGCTCAGGATTTTGCTCTTGCACCAGAGCAATGGCTTGATCTACAAAGTCTGACCTGAGCTGGTTCTATTAGCCATTGCCTGTGGCAAAACCTTCCAACAGTATCTTTTAACTGGCTCTTTAAAGTTAATGACTGGAACACTAAATGCAAAGCGCTTACAATCAGCTGGATGTAAAGGTATAGTGAAAAACAATCCCTTAAGTCTATTATGATTAAATAATAATTGAAAGGAATAGCTGTTGGAAAAGGAAGTCCAGGATGTAATGCATCCATTAATTCCATGGTCTGATTAATTGTCCAGAGATCTTGTTACAATCTCTATTTACCAGACGTTTTAATCACAAAACCAGGACTATTCCATAGACTTAAAGTAGATTCAATATGACCAGCTTGAAGCTGTTCTTGGACTAGTTTGTGAACCACTTGAAGCTTTTCCCCTGTGAGGGACCATTGGTCAAGTCAGACAGGATCATCTGCCAGCCAATTAATTTTTTCTGCTGTCCTCTGGGTGGGAGAAGAGATCAATGCCCCAACAGAAAAGGATGATCAGGCATATACCCTAATCCATGCTGTCCTTGTTGAGAGGATTGTGCACAGGTGAACACCTTCCTTGTTGGTTTTCCCAACCCCTAGTGGAGATACATCCTTGATCCAGCATTTGAGAGGTAACCCCCAAGCTAGGACTCATCAACAAGCCTCCCATGCTGCTCAGTACCTCACAGCACCACATACTCACTGGAAACTCTCAAGGACATGAGGATTAAAAAGCCCTTTGCCTTCTGAGTCTTCCCGTTGAAGATACTGAGCACTCTGTGCAGGCTGAGAAATAGAGCTACACCTTCCAAATCAGTGGAGGCCCTGTGTAAGGACCAAATTTTAGGCCAGTACAGTGTAGACATGACAACCGCATCTGCCCCAGTGGCCATGACACCTTGAAAAACACATTTATTTTAAGCACCAGTCGAGTTCACTCTGCCTAACTAACTGAGCCCAGAAGGACCTTTTTCACCTCTGGGTTTATTTGACAAGATGTTTTCTGTTGAGTGACAAGACAGAAGAAGAATTTGACCTGTTATTTTCTGGAAGTACTTGAACAACAGAACTGTTGGTCTGAGCCAATTTATTTCCACTGTAAAAGCTGGCTTTATCAGCCCTGGTGACACTTAAAATCCCTTCATTAGACTACTTTGTTCCAATATAAGCCCCTCTGTGCCAGAGGGCAAAGGGCCATAAACACCAGCAGGTATAGCCGGGGCCCCATTTCCAAAGTTAATACACACCTGGCTGGGGCACAGAGGCCTGATCCTGCATTTCTTGCTGTGACTCTCTACAGGTCATGAACGGTGGTACGTGGGATTGGCTGGGTTATATATCTTCTCTGGATCGCAGGAAAGTATCCTTATTGTTTGGCATGAGTGTTTCCCAACAGAGGAAGTCCATTCACATCTGCTGTTATTTACACTCATCGGTCCAGTGTTTACCACAAAGCCAGCATGGACACAGCTCTGGGATGGGTACCAGCGCCACTGAAGACTGGCCCTGAATTTTCTTTTGACCAGGCAGCTGCCAACAGTCCCTCGGCAAATGTGCATGCAGGCTTGCCACAGTTAAAATGCTCCCTTTTGGAATTTTTATTTTTCCAGAGAGGCTGCAAAACTTCTTTTAAAGCCATGACCAGAGTTACTACCTGAACATATGCACTACTGAATGTCAGCAAAGAGATGGATAAAATCAGAAACAGTTCCCTTCTTTTAATAAGGGCATATTGCCTCCTGGCAAGCTCTGTTTACATTTTCAAAAACTGTTTAGTCAAAAAATCACCAGACTCTGGGTCCTCAATCTCTCAATCAAAAGCCTGATACACTTGCACCACTAATTCTGCATAAGACTCATCAGGACCCTATCTAATCTGGCTGATATCCCCGTGATTTAAGAACAGTCAGAAGCTTAGTAACACAGCCATCCCTTTCCTTGGATACTGTATGTCCCATGTTTACACCAGTTATACTGTTCTCCTCGCCTCTTCTTCATTACAGGGTCTTCCAGGAGCATCCTCCTCATCTGACTAGTGGAGTTGCGCTGTAGCCAGACCCTGTTTGGGCACCAACTACTGTGACCTGTATGCTGGTTAATTCAGGAAAGCAGATGAGGGGAGGTGGGGGATTAGAAAATACAGACAGACACACAATGAGAAAAAAGATGCTGGGACCCAGTGGATATTATACTCTCATGGAGTGGAATGACCATGAGCCAGCTCAGCATGTTTATTATACAGGCTATATCATTAAAAGAATTCATCATGAGAAAGTTTTTTTTTTTCAAAATAATCATGAATGAAGGTCACAGTTATGAGCAGAACAATTATTATTATCAACTTGTGTCCATAATTTTCTACCACCTGGCAGCTGGTATCTGAACTTGAAGGGCAAGAACTTGATAGTTCCATGGTTGGCACACAACCTCCTTTTGAATAGGGTGTCACCATAGAAAGTGGGCAATCTTTAAATAGCACCTTCACACCAAAAGTTCCCAGGAGAGGAATTGCCTCTATCACAGGACAGATCAAGAACCATAATTCAGTCACCCCTCCTGATACCATATCTTCATTTCACAGATGTTACTTTGAAATCAATAATCAAGATGCTGAATAATATTGCTTTATCTTTTTGTGCTGGCTAGGAATCAAACCAAGAGGCTTCATGCCTGCTAAGCAAGCACCTTTGCTAAATTATACTCTATCAGATCTCAACATGACATATTAACATAGGGAAAACTATTTGTCATCCTTCATAAAAGAATGAATTTTATATTATTTTTTCTTTGTCTTTTCTATTTTTTTAAACAGGTATTTATCCCAGGTACACTCTGTCATTGAGACATCTTTTTCAGCCCTTTCAATTTTTTTTTTTAATATTTAAATACAGGCTCTGGCTAAGTGTCTTAAGGCCTCAGTAAGTTGCTGAGGCTGTGTTTGAACTCACAATCCTCCTGCCTCAGCCTCCAGTGTCACTGAGATTACAGGCATGTGCCACTACACAGTGCTGAATTTTAAATTTATAGAGGGATCAAGTACTGATTTCCAGTTACAATTTGAGTGAAGACAAAAAGGATTGGTTCTTATTGCAGCTTTAAATTGTTAGTTGCTTATGCCTTCTCCAACAAGCAATTTGATGGTAAGTACTATACAGCATTTTAAAAAGTCTGCGTCCTCAGTCACTACTTCCATGATGTCAGAAGATCTTTGGGAAGTAATTAGAGAGAGACAACACTTGTCATTGTTCACATAACTGTAAAGAACAATGCATTACAAAGAAGCCATTAGACTTTATAAACTACTTAGAGTGCATCCATCAGAAGCAAAAAAACTTGTGACAATTAGAGGTGCCATAGATAAGGACTGAAGTGAAAAGATGTATTTTGGTGTGCCAATTGAGAAAAAAAGGCAGTGTTTTTGCACATACACATAAATTGACTGTGGTCTCATGCTACCAAAATATATACACAAAATGTTTAAAGAGTCATAATTTTCAGGCATTTGAATTATAGCTGAAATTTTCATTTCCTTTTTATAATTCTGAAAGGTTTCTTGTTTGATTTCCAATATATACTTAGTAATTTTCTATTTGTATTTCATTTAGTTTACTTGCCTCCTCTAGAAATTGTAGTGAGTCAGCATGTTGACATACTTCTGACTCTTGCTTTTGGGCTTAGCCTCTGGTTAATTGTGTTCAAAGTTCCCTGGCACTTTTACTTAGTCTACAAGCTGTATAGAATAATATTATTAGTGAAATCAGCCTGGGGAAGAACAGAAATATGTATCTTGCACATATCAGACTTTGCTTTATAAGTATAGGTGATTTTCATGGGCATGGCTGGGTATTGGTATGTTCGGTCAACATTTCACCTCCTCTGAAATAAAAGGAATTTGCTTATCAGTACTTCTGTATTGTTGTGTGGATATATTTTGTCATATATTGTCGGGGTTTCCGGGACCCCCAGCCTTAGGCATGGTCAAGATGGCACCTGACGCTGAGCCAAAAGCGGCCAGCTATACAGTAAACAACCAGCGAATTCCAATGATTGGCTAGTTAACGATGTGACTAGAGCATGCCCCCCTCGTGTACCCATCCTATGCTTGCAGCTGTCCGCGTTTACCTCGTGTACTCTCCCCTGATTGGTTGAAGTGTATATAAGCCTGGTGGGTGGGAGAGCGGGGGGGAAGAAGAGGAAGAAGCGGAAGAAGCGGAAGAAGCGGAAGAAGCGGAAGAAGCGGAAGAAGCGGAAGAAGCGGAAGAAGCGGCGGCGGAGGCTGAAGCTGAGCTGGAAGCTGGGAGCGCGCGGAAGCTGGAAGAAGCTGGGAGAAGGGAAGCTGGGAGTGCGCGGAAGCTAGGAGTAAGAGAAGTGTAGGAGAGGGACTGTGCACAATAAACTTCCAAAGCTTCAGACATTTATCGTGTCTCTGCGGCCAGAGGGGACGTGATAATATGTGTGCTTTTATTATGTACCAATTTAATACACATCTAAAACAATAATATAGTAATCATTTTATTTTATGTGCATTTGTATGAAAGTAGATGACAAATATAAATGTTCATTATTAGTTCTAAAGTTTTACTTTAAAATATTTTTCATCAAAAACACACAATTCTCCCATATTCTCTTATGATTTCTTTCTATCCATTTATTTAGCAGACATCACCTGATTAAGTAGCAGACATATTGTCCTGTTTCTGAGGACTTTTCCATCATTAAAACTATCATGTTACCCTGCACAGTCCAGCAAAGTGAGAGATATTAAAGTGAAGTAAAAGAACTCAATTGCACTTCTGGTTTCATTTCTCCTTTCAAAACAAGGCATTTATAAATTTATAAAGTTGTAAAACATAAATTGACATTTTGGTAATTCATAACATTATGAAGACTGATATTAAGAGTTTACTATATCAAATTTTCTCATATTCAGTGAATCTAAATGTTGAATAAATTGAGTCACATTTCTTCATTTGAATCGCAAATTTTCTTATCTGTAATGTTTCCTAAAAACCAGAGGAAAGTTTTTTTTGTTGTCTTTGTTATCCAGCCCTTTTTTGTACACAGTAATTTTTTAGAGTTAGTTTAATTTTATTACAATTGTTTTTAATATTAGATACAATCTTGACAAGTATTATGAGTAAGCCTATAACAATTCTCTAATTTGCAAAAAATTAGACAAATTATACAAAAAACAATAAATATAGATTCACATTCACCCTGACAAAATTCTAAATCTAATCTAGATTAGGTAGTGTAGTTAAGTTTCAATATTCTAATCTATGTATAATTCACAAAATGCTAGAAGAACTCATATAAAGTAGTTATTGCTCATTGGCCAACAACTAGCAGATTTTGCTGGCAATATGCAAGTGCATGGCACCTTCATGCCCCCATACCAGTCCAGTCCTGCTGGCACTGGAGGATTAGGGATGGTGCCTCAGTGGCACTGGTCCTTCTGAGAGGAGGACTGGTACAGAGCAGTGCAAAAAGACCTTGACAGAAAGCCAGTATCCCTACAGCCCAAGGTTGGTCCTCTTTCTTGCAGAAAACTGGATTGTCACTGTGTGTCCTCCTGAGTGTTCTGTGGAGCAGTTGTGCCCAGCTCAGAAAGGTTTGCTGACTTACAAGCTCCATTTCCTCAAGCTGAGTGTCCCCCAGTAGCAGTGAGTTCTTCAATCCTTCATTTTCTTGCAGAGCACATTCTGCATTGCTTTCAAACCACACGGTCATCAAAGTAAGAATTGTGAAAATTTTGCCAAAAACAGTATTATTTCTCCTTGGTGATAAGATTAATTCTTCATTAACTAATATTCTTTCAAGTTTCAGGCCGAGCTCTTTTGTCTAGGTTTAGATCTTGGGTACAGCCCCAGAAAGCTGCATGGAACATGTACCTCCTCCTCATCAAGGTATGCCCACCATGGCTCAATTTCATTTTGCCTTTCTGTGGATGACTGTCAGGCTGTCTCCTATTTTCAGGGGCAGTTCATCATCAATCTGAGGGTCATGATCCCAAAGTGCACAGGTGACTCCTGTATTCATTATGCCCATTTTCTCCTGAACCTCCATAAAGAAACTGAGAGCACTGTGCGTAGCCTTTGTCCACCTCCTCACGATCATGTGTGGCAGTCTGCATGTCACTGTAGGTCATGGTGAACACAGCTGCTCCTGCCTCCACCCAAAACTTACACCCCTGGACGTTTTTACATGAGGCAGTACAGTGCAAAGGGGTCCACCCGTCACTATCAGCAGCATTTACATTCACACCAAACTGCACCAGGAACTTGATGATTTCTGTGTGGCCTGCACACAGCAGTGTGGGGCGCTCTCATGCCATCATCACTGGGCAAGCTTAGGTCATCAAACTTAGAAGTAATTCTCTGTATGAGGTCAAACTCTCCCACCAAAGATGAATCTAGGAGTAAAGCAGGAACTTTGAATTTCACCCTCACTCCTTGAGTTACCCTCTCTGAGCCAGTTTAAGCAAGTTTGTCCTTTTGTCAGGAGGCAGAGAGTCCTGCCCAGTGATCTCAGGTGGGCACATGCTCACACAGTCTTCTCCAGGACTTCTGGCTCCCCAAATGGGTAGGGCGAAGGTGGGTATGGTGGACACTCCTTCAGATACACTTCAAGTACATGTGGAGCATTTGGGTTTGGTTCCTCTGCGTTGTTCTGAAGATTAGGCTCCTGTCTGGGATGCCTTCTGGCACATAACTGAGGCCAGGAGAAGGAGCTGGTATGTCACTGTTCTGTGAACTGGAACTCCCCACATCCTCTGGCTCAGGAACTAAAGGGACCACCCCCTTCTCTGGTTACATGTGTGAATGTGGATTTGGAATTCCTGTGGGGATTTCTGAGCCAGCAGTCACTGAGCTGAGTGTGATGCGACAAAGATGGTCTCCACTGCAGCTATTGTGGGCTCTCATAAAAAGTCTGAATATTTGGTCCATATGGATCCTCTGACTCTGTATTAGAACCACATTTCTTTAGTGGTCTGGGTGCATTAGACAGTTTCTTTCATAAGGCTTCTAAGTCAGCAACATTATGGTTTTGGGGGGTTAGATAAGAAAGATAAGAAAGGCAATAATTTGGGCTGAGTGGTTGAGGATTCTTTCACTTTAATGGTTCTGTTTCAGGTTCTTTCTGGACTTGCCCTGGCTGTTGGAGTAAATATTCTCTGGGTGCTGCTGTGGATTTGGGAAGTAGCTATGACAGGCTTGCCATATACACTTGCAAAGTGTGGGCCTCTCAAATGTGTCTCAGTGCACTCTGCACAGCCTGCTGGAAGTTTTGGCCTGGATCCTGATGCTGTGTACACATGGAATACATAGAGCTGGCTGCCATGGTCTGAGGTTATCTGAAGGCTGGACGAAGGGTATCTTTGGAAAGCTGTGGAGTAAAGGGCTGGACTGCAGCAGCAGGTAAACTTTCTTGCTTAGATCATGGAGAAGGGTTTGGTCTTGGCCAACTGAAAGTGTGCTGAGAGACGGCAGCACCCTTGGCTGGTGCCCTGCTGGTTTGGGTTCACTTCCAATGGTGGTAACAGCTGTTGGCAACTGCTGAGGATTTCCATGGCTTAATGTCAGAGGTGATTGATAGGTTAGTTCACATAAGACAAATAAACCTGTTTTGGTTTTCTTGGAAGAGGAGGTGGTACTTTAACCACACTTTTATTTGCAGCCTAAGCATCCTGCAAGATATCTTCACTGCTCTTGTTTTTCCTCAGCGTGACAAAGGAGGGTAGGGCACACAGTGGTCCACTGTGTTGAACATCAAGAAGGGATGCACTTGCTTCTCGTTCTCCCTCAACAGAACTTCCCCATCATCAGCTTGGTCCAGATTCCTAGTAATCTGAGGCTCAGAAGAACCTTGACTCAGGTAAAGATCTTCATTTGAAGGACTCAGAACCAGATGAATGGATGTTAGAGCCTCTAGTTTGTGAAGCAGACCCAGATCTTATACTGGGCAATGATTATCTCTTCACTGGCTGCTCTGAAGCCCACGTGGCCAAGGAACCATTGGTCCGGGCAGGCTTCACCAGCAGTTCAGGCCTGAGAACACCCACCCCATGGTAGAGGACTGGATGTTTGGACATACTGCAGCCACATGGCTTTGGGCTGACACGGCTTGCTGAGGAAAATGTCCATCAGAAGAAACCAGTAGATTTCCATTTTGCTGCAGTGCCACCTTCTTCCACAGTGGGTCCCTCAGCTACCTTCATCACCAGGCATCTGAATGTACACAAGTACAAATTTTGAAAGGGCAGCACTGAATGATGTCTCTCAAAATCAATATTGCTGCTCATCAACAAAGATCATAGCAAGGTAGACTCCTCTAGAATGCAAAAATGTAGATTTTAATTGACCAAAAATAAAATTAAAAAAGAAAACAAAAAAATTTAATAAAACTACTAAGAATGTGATGGGGTGATTAATCCCACAGAAACATAATCTAAGGCATTTCTAAATTATAACATCCTTTTCCTTCTTTCAACTGTTTATATCCAGGACAAAGATGCTGCATTCTGAAGGACTTTGATTTTATTCCTTTCAGTGTGATTTTTTTCAAACAGGTGTTCATGTTTGAGTCCTTCACCTAAGAAGCCCTATCACAACTTTCCCAGAACCAGGGAGAAGAAGAGAACACTGCCTCCTACACCCAACTCTACACAGCAAGGCTGAAAAACCTTGACTGGAATCAGCAACAGATGATGACAATGCTTCATTTGAGTTGTGACTGCACATATGAGGGTCCACAGAAGTCAGCATTTTAAACCCCGCTGTGACCCCTGAGTGACATCAGAGGAACCTAAGATACTGATTCAGCACCTATTCCCTCATTTCCATCAAGAAAAAAAAAATCTTCCTAATGTGAAACACAACAGAGGGAGAAAACCCAGTGCCAAGGAGCTGCTCTTTTGCCATCCACTCTAGGGTCCCCAGCTGACACTGAAGTTGACCTCTACCCTTCCCATGTGCACCAGCCACTTCCTTTGAAGGAGACAGGGAGCCTGCTCCAGAAGGCTGCTGCATTCCCAAGACAAGTGCAGGTGCTCCTTTGAGTGTCATTCAAAGACTCCTTGGGGAAATTCTTTCTTCTTCTAATTAGGTTGATTAACATCCCACATCAGCTGCTTCGTGGGAATGCAGTTACCTCTCTGTGTCTGATAGTTGCCCCATGTCCAGGGATGCCTACTCTTCAAAAGCTAAGGTCATTGGGCAGCACTGAGAACCCCTACCCAGGCTTCCTGCTGAACACTCAACTTGTGACAAGCTTCCATTAGAACCTGCTATCACCCCATCACCTTCCGTTGACTGGATTCAACAGAGAAGAACGTGTTGACAGATGAGCATCTGGACACTCTGAAGAGGGTCAGTATGTCAGGTGACTGGATCCTCTTCCAGTGTAACCTCTGTGGAGCACTTTGCAGGAAAAGCAGCCAAGTCAAAATCTTCTACTGTCTGAAGAACTTTTACTTCCACATTGGAAAATAGTACTACCAGAAGATTTAGTTACATTTCAAGAGCCTCAGTCCTGGGTATGTCATCATAGAGAAATTGATCCCAGTCTCAGTAAGCCAAAAGAGGATTGTGGCTGAGCTCTGACTGGAGAAAATCCTCAGAGATCCATGGTGGCCTGGGCCAGAGGAGAGGCAGGGACACCTTGGCTACATAAAATTCTCAGGTCATTTTCATGTAAGAAGTCTGTTTCAAACCAGAAACCCCAGCCTTGAAAACAACAAACAATTCATTTTGGACCCTCTCTGCCTCCTCCTAGACATTTACTGTCCAAAATACTAACCAGCAGCTATCTGTCCAAAAGGAAAGGGTCACAGATACTGCTGGTTCTCATCTGTCATCTGAGAGACTGGAGAGGCTGAGGCAGGAGGATCTCAAGTTCAAAGTCAGCCTCCCCAAATTAGAGAGGCACTATGCCATTTATCCAGACCCTGTCTGTAAATAGAAATATACAAAGGGCAGAGGAAAGGGCTCCGGGGATCCATGCCCTGGGGTTCAATGTGCTGAGAGAAACAAAACAAACAAGCAAACAAAACTCAACAAATTTTCACCACCACCACCGTGCCCCTCACACCCATGGCCCATGGTTCTGTTTACCACAATTCCCCTCGGGAATCATGGCACTGAGATTAGCTTCCAGAGAGTCACTTCCATTGAACTTCCCATCCTTCACTTCCATTGGAAATCCTCCTACCCTGGTTTTGATCTTGTTCAGTGAAATGCCTGTGTTAACAATGCTCCTGAGAAATGATGGTCAAGCGTGTACCAACTGCAGTGTTCCAAGTAAAACCAGCTTGCATCCAGTGACAGGGGTTCAGGGGCATGGAGACACCAGGATCTGGCAGGAGACTGCACTTGCTTTCTCTTTCCAGCAGGTGTTTCTGGGCCTCTCTCTGTGGTACCAGATCTCATACAAGAGTGCCCTTGAGGCTCACCCCACTACCACAACATCCTTTATCTTGTAAGAAATTAAATTTGAGCTATTAAAAAACCCTGGGAGCTGGATGTGGTGTTGCGTGCCTGTCATCCCAGCTACTCACAAAACTGAGGCAGGGGGATTTAGAGTTTGAGGCCAACTTGGGCAGCAGTGAGACTTGTCTTAAAACAAACAAAGCACAAACAACAAAAAAATCTAGCCAACATTAAGCCTTAGAATGTGGTCATCTCCATATTTATGTTAAATATGGATCAAGGAGCTTGAACGGCTGTTTGTCTATGACTTGACCTTCTCTAATTGTGTAATGGCAAAACTGGACTTGACTCATATAGAATTAAAGAATAGTAATACAAAGTAGAGCTTTGTGTGCACAGAAAACAGTCTAGAATTCAGAGAGAACATCATTGTAATTGGTCGATTAGATTAGGGAGCAGAGGCCTGGGGTTGTAGCTCAGTGATAGAGTGCTTGCCTATCATGTGTGAGGTGCTGGGTTTGATTCTCATATAAATAGATAAATAAATAAATAAATAATGTCCATCAACAACTAAAAATTAAAAATATATTTAAAAAAAAGAAAAGGGAAACACAAAGATGATATTAACAACTTTAAGTCAGGTAACATGGTGTTCTCTTCATGCCCTGTGTTGTCTTTCCAGGCACCCTGTCCACATATTAGAGTATACAACAATTTGCCCTCTTTTACAGGTGATGAAAATGAACATTGTTCTTTTTTTGCAGATGAGGGAATTGAAGCACAGACATTAAATACTTGTCCAAGGTCACAGCTTGTAAATGTTGGTGCTGGAACTTGATCCTTGGTAATCTTACTCCTAATTCCATGCTTTCAATACCTATCCTGTATAATGGCACCTCTCAAAAGAAAGAATTTCATTCAAGTGTCTTTCTATTGTGATCATTTTTACACATTTTCTTGCTTTATAGGATTCTTCAAGCTGGAGATGAGTTACTGGACTAGTGGAGCTGCCTATTCAATGTGACTGAGGACAGTTTCAAACACTGAAAGAATCAAGTGTTAAGGAACCAGAAACACAAGGAAGTGAGCTCTCCTCACCAATTAGTCAAAGTCTAGTGCCTGCAAGCCAAGAAAGAGTGTAAATTTTATCTAATATTCAAGGGTTTCAGGATTTTAACCTCATCCATGTTTGAGCAAATAGATTTAGAAAAACCCAAAATTATCTATGCCTGATTTACCAGACTTCTCAATCACTGGATTCTTTTTTTTCTATTTCAATAACTCAAATAAATAGTACTTTATGATTAACTAAGCTTCCCCTACCAGGAAAAAGAAAACAAAACAAACAAAACAACCCCCACAAACTGCACCTTAAAAATGCTCTGCCATTTATAAGCAGTTAAGCTGCATCCAGATCCCAGTGGCAGGCTGCAGTAAGGCTGCCTACAATGCAGCTCCATAATGCTATCACGTCATGTCCATCATCCTGCATAAACCTGAGGTTGCAAGGGTGGAGGAAGCGTGTCATTTTCAACATTTTCAGAGTCAATAGCTGCAAACAGTTGACTCTGGGGCTTAATTTCAAGTGGATATTTCTCCACAATGTCTTGAACTTCTTTTGTAATTCCATCCATCCAATCAATTAGATCTTTTTCAAGTTTCTTAGCTTCATTTATGATTCTTTTCTGTCTTTCATTCAATTGAGACGGAAGATCCAAGTTCTTATACATCTGCTTCAGGAGACCAACTCTTGAGTTCTTGCTTCCTGGGAGAGGTCTGGCCAGACATGAAGTGGTCAAAATCCTCCTGGCTTAGATTCAATGACTGGCCATCTAATTTCTCAATGAAAGTAACAACACAGCACAGGTTGGTGAAATAGTAGCCATCCTGCCCCTTCATCAGCCGGCTGGGGTTGTCCTGGATGTTGGACTGAGGCGTGGGGGTTGCCCTTCAACACAAGGTAGATGAGTGTGGGCAGGAAGATGTCCACAGAAGGGACTCAATCTTGGTGATCTTGGTGTTGAAGATGTGCTTGCTACACCAGGTGATGCAGGCAACTATCTTGAGGCACACACTTCGAGTCCATCTCAATATCTGTCATTGCTTTTACCACCATGTCAGACACTCCTGGAATTTCTTCATTGACAGGGACACAAAGCATCTGAAGTGTAACCCAGTGAGGTCCTCTTCTGATCCTCTTGTGAATGGCGAGGTCCTTCTTATCATCAGTGGTTTCTGGAAAGAACACGTATTTGTAGAGGCACGTCATGATGTACTTTTCAATCTGATCCATTTTCCTCTCAACTCTTTCTGGAGGTGCTTTTCCACGAGTCTGCATTCTTTCTGCCACATTCTGGTAAAACTCCTGAGCATGCTCTGACTGTTCCTCAATGCTCAAATCCCTTTTGTAGTGCATTCCTTCCCAAAAAATCTCCGTCTGTTTATAGCTCTCTTTTCCGGCCTTGTGGAAGGTCTTGAGAAACTCTAGGAATTCCTTAGACACTGTTTCAACGCTGGTTTGCTGGTTTATGGAAGGACTGGGAGCTTTTGCTTCCTGAATTTCCTTTTCTGATCCATCTCTGGAAGAAGCGCTGAAGAATGTCTTCACTGTGGTAATCTTGCGGGTCTTCTCATTGGTTTTCCATTCTTCAAATTTGGAAAATGCGAGGGATGGGGCCCCCTGGCTTCTGACTGCTGTCAAAGGCCTCTTCCTCCTCCCGCTGAAGTCGCTGGGCCAGCTCCCAGTCCTCCTGGCTCTGCTTCTGTCGGGCTCTGTGCTTCTCCCGCCAGCGCGTGGAGCAGAAGCCCTGCCAGGCAGGGCTGCCTAGTTGGCGCATCCCTTCTTGCACAGGAGCTCCGACTGGTCCACGTGGATCCCTCGGCGCTCAGACTTCAGGCTCATCTTCTTCCACTATATGGCAGCCAATGGAACACACACGAGTTCCAGTCCTTGTGGGGTTTGCTGTCCAGCACTGGTGAAGTGACTGTTCGGCGGTCCCGTTGTCCGCCTGCTTCCGCCGGAGCCGCTCCCCCACTGGATGCTTATTGACTTCATAGTTCCCTAACAACAAAACACGCCGAGTACCTGAGTTCTTTTTTATTTTAACAGCGACTGCTAGTGGCTGCCTAGAATTTGTACAGTTAGTATAATTTTGACTCAATATTTCATGTCCAAATGATCTTAGAGTGAGAATTATGAGATGCTCCCATAACTTTCAGTTTGTCCTTTGGACTCTGTTGTCCAAGTGGGAGAAGGACACGTGTCTGCATGATGGCTTCCCAAAAGGATTGGCTCCAAATAAACAAAAATCAAGAACACAGCATGCTCAGAAATTTCTGTCAAATACAGTTTTACTGTTGCTCCAAATGTATTATATTTTATTAGTACAAGTAATAAAAAATATTTTGCATACCTTCTCTATATTGAGTGTTATGTGAAGTCAGATTGCCACAGGTGTCACCTTCATGAACTATTCAGTAACTATTAGGAGGTCACACAGATTAAGAGCATTCAGCTAAATGCTGTATAAAGTCAATTTAATTTTAACCTCTACTGAATCCCCTTTAGTAAAAAATCTGATTGAGTTAGGTGATATGAGCAAATCACAACTACATAAGATACAGCATAAAGCAAACTAAAGAGCTACCATAACAGAGAACTCAGAAATAATCTACTCAGGAATGATAAATCCCTGCAGAGCACTGCCACACCCCTTCCATACCCAGAGAAGACATTATCAATCAACCATGTGCTTTCTCCTGAAAAGAGAGTTGGTTTTGAGGAATAATAATGCGTATAATCACATCTTGCTTATTCACTTGCATTTCCCTTTGGGTGGGAAGGAAGTACTGAGGGTTGAATCCAGGACCTTGCTACATGATAAGCATGCACTGTACCACTGAGCTCTACCCGAGTCCTTGCATTTTCTTTTTTAATGAGACACAAGCTGGGAATACCCATTGGACCATATATGTAAATACAAACAACAACCATCACATATGTTATAGCATTGGGAAAAAATGAGATTTTTTTTGTGTGTGTGAGGGGTATTTATTATGTATCAATCTTTCACATTATTTCTTTAAACATTACCTTGGTTCAATTTGCACACTTTTGGATAGTTAGTATTATTAAGAAATTACTACATCCCTCATAACTCATGCCAACACTACAGTTTGTTGGGACACATATGAGAACTCTTCCCTTCAAGATTGTTCCATACCAAGGTGAAAGAATAAACTATCTAAATAAAAACCACCATAACATATTGAGAATGGACTAACTCTATTCAAACCAAAGTATTCCCTTCCTGAGCAGTTAGGCATGTTCTTCCTGCACTTAAATGCTTACAATTCCTGGTCGTGGAGTCAATTATGAGAAGTGAGAGCCCAATGCGTTGGGTTTTTCCTTTATGGATGCCCCTTCTGACATGTGATTTGTGGCTGTCCCCACTGGCAGCCTCCTGTGTTCTCACCCTCTGCCAGTCTTGGCAAATTTCTGAGCGTTTCTGTACCATCTTCGGAAAATCTATTCCATGAGGCATCAGGGAGAAGTGGGACACTTCACTGAAGATTCCTTTGGGTAGCTGTGTACCTTCTTTCCAGCACCTAGCCCAGAGCCTGGCACACAGCAAGTGCTTGGTAATCATGTTTGATGAAGGTATAAAAATTCTGTTCCCCATCCAGAGCTTCCGTTCAGCCATGGACAACTTCACCTCACTTTTCTTCTGTCATAACTTCTCTAAATCAACTTTCCTCATGGCCCCACCATCCTGTACATCCCTTTATTGCCAAGCTACTGGCCCTCTCCCAGAGGTTCCCCAATCCACCAGCTTCCTACCTGTCATTTCACTCTGCAAAGGACCCCTTTTAGGATCTTCCTTCATTCAGAAGCTGCAAGATATTACAAATAACAAAGAATGTTTCCATCTCACAAATATGATATTTCCATTCCCAATAAAATGTAATCTCTTTAAGTAAGGGCAAGGGACCTCCTTTTTACTTGTGATCCGACCCAGTCTGTGTGGGTTTGTGCATATGGAGGGAGGAGCTCTGAGCCCATTTTCTGTTGGTCGTCATTAATACCCATCATTGAATGAGTTGTAAAGAAAGAGATTTATTTTAAGCTTATGGTTCTAGTTCAATTCCAGGGGTCAAACCTGGGGATGGTCTTGTTGGCAGAGTTCTGGGGTGGTGCAAAGTGAGAGTCAGGGAGTATGTGAGAGACCTAGCCAAATCTCAGACTCAGTCTTGAGATAACCCCTTACTTGAAGGAATGAATTAATCATTCATGAAGGCAGAGCCCCAAACTCTTCTTTAAAATTCCTCTTAGTTCTCCCCCCACCCTTTTTGTTTGTTTGTTTTGGTTCATTTTTTTGTACCGGGGATTGAACAACTGAGCTACATCCCAGCCCCTCTATTTTTTATTTTTTTTTTTTACTTCCAGACAGGGTCTCACTTAGTTGCTTAGGGTCTTGCTAAGATACTGAGGCTGCCCTTGAACTTGCAATCCTCCTGCTTCAGCCTCTGGAGTCGCTGGGATTATTGGTACCCCTACTTACTATTTCACAATGGGGTTAAATTTCAGTATGAAAGGGATAAACTGTACTCAAACCATTGTGGGAGGAAATTATTAAATTAATGATCTGCATTAAGAAGGCTCTTTAGATCCTTTGTGACTCTCAGAATAACAAAACTTTAGAAATAATAAAATTGTGTGTCTAAATATGGAAGTGTTGGCAATTGTGTATTAAATATGAATTAAGTAATTACCTTGTTTTCCCATACAAAGCTTCTGAGAAGAGGAGGATGTAGAGAAAACATGAGTTTTCTTTCTTTCTTTTTTTTTTTTTTTTTTGGAGGTTTCATATCATTTCTTGTAAAGCACAAAACAGGCATTTTAAAAGTGAAAGTATACATTGAAAAAGTACATTGATATCACAAAGCATTGACCACATAATAGTTGCAAATACATTTGCTGGAATGTGTACATCTACACTAAACACTAAAAACAAACCAATTTTCATTTCTACACAGAAATATTAACCTCCTATCAGTAGTGATAGATATTTTGTACATTTTCAAAAAAAAAAAGGAAAAGAAAAAAAAATTAAGATCTTCAACAAGTCTTCTGCATCCATATATTTAACAAAGGGTATTTTTCCCCCACACAATGAAGCAAATACTGTATTGTCCACTTCTTGTTATTGGCCCTGAGGTGCTGGAGGATGCTGTGGCATTCCCTGGGGACTTGCCTGGCCGTAATAAACTGCTTGTTGTCTGTAGTACTCATCCCAGGCCACACTATAATCTGCCCCAGTAGGAGCAGGAACTGCTTGACCCATTTTCTTGTAGTACTCTTCCCAAGCCTTGGTATAATCAACCTGTCCAGCTGGAGCTGGATTTTGCTGATCTCCTTGTCCTTTAGTCTGGGTTGTAGTTGGTGCACCTGCAGGAGCCGCAGGTGGTGGCTGTGCTTGTTGTTGATAATAATGAGCATAATAAGCAGCCCAAGCTGCTGAATTTGGATTCGTTCCTGCCTTAGCTGGATCAGGAGGAGCCTGTTGCTGCCAATGTGGATATGCATTTCTCCACCCCTGAGGAGCATATGGGGCTGGAGGACCATGAGGAGCTGGGCCAGGTGATCCAGGATTATAAGGTACAGGGTTGTACTGTCCCATTGGGGTTCTAGGCCCTGGAGACCCAGGAGGCCCATGGGAGCCTGGGACACCATGGGGCCCATGGGGTACAGGTGGCCCTAAAGGATTTACTGAGCCACCAATCTTTTCTTCTATGAATTGCCGAGCACAGTCTATTTGCTGTGGAGTGCCACAAACTGTAAATAATTTCATATTAGGGTCTGCGTTAGGTGGAGGATTTCTCTGAAGTTATATTCTTGCACCAGACTGTTGGCTTATGCTTTTTATGGTTTCACCTCCTTTTCCTATTATTAATCCAGTCTTCCCAGTTGGCACAATGAAATTAAACTCCTGCAGTCCAGGTGGTCCCATGTTCCAGTTGCCTTGACCTCTATCTCTTCCTCAACCACCAGGTCCAGGTCCAGGTCCACCAGGATTACCAGCCTGAACACTTCGAAGAAGGTCTATAATAATTTCTGCAGTATGTCGGTCCTGTTATTTGTGCTATTCTATCAGGTATTGTTCCATCATCTGGCTTAAACTGAATTCAAATACCAGCATCATTCTGTATTTTTTTGATCATCTCTCCATTTCTTCCTCTTACACTACCAACAGCAAATCTTGGGATGGGAACATCAATCCCTTCATTTCCTCCTATTCTTGATCCGTGTTCATTTCAAACTTCTCTGAAACCACCTTGATCATGAATTAACTCCTACACCATTTCCTTGGCCTGTTGAACTTTGTATGGGTTGCCTGTAATCCTAAGTGGTTTATCAGCACCAGTGTTCTGAGGCCCATCTTGAATCATAACCATTTTAACTGCAGCCCATTCCTGAAGTTGTTTAATAGTCTCTCCTCCCTTTCTAATAACTAATCCTGCCTTGCTAGCTGGAATCATGATTACTTGAACTCCATTTCCAGGACCATTGCCATGATGAAATCTGGGAGCTGGGCTTCCTTTTTCAACAATCTGATCCAGTAACCATTTTGCTGACTGGACAGATTCAGATGTTCCAATTAACATACAAGACCTTTCTGGAAGGCCACCACTATCAGGAGCTATCTTTATTTTGCATCCAGATTCCTGTTGTATGCATGATATCTGTTCACCTCCTTGGCCAATTATGAATCCAACCATTCCATCTGGAACTTTGTATTCTTCTGTCATTACAAAGATCTGTAATGATCTTTGTTGCTGATGCATCGGTGATAACTGTGTTCCAAAAAAGTCATTCTGAGGAGCAACTTTCTTAGCATCTGGTTGATCTCCATCTTCTAAAGGTCTTTTTTGTCCCCCATAACCATAGTCATTTGAATTTAATGATATACCAGCATCGCCCCCAATTTTTGCTGCAATCTCCCAGGCTCTCTGCAGCGCATCTTTGAAAGCATCGTTAACTCTTCCACCACCACCACCACCACCACCACCACCACCACCACCAGCTGACCCAGAGGAGGGTGGCGGCACTGTTGAATAGTCTGCCATGAGTACACTACAAGAGCCGCTGCCGCTTCTTCTCACAGACCTCCTCTCAGCTAACTGCTAAGAAAGGAAGAAAAACCAACATGAGTTTTCTTAAAACAATAATCTAGCAAGTATAAACACATTAATTTAGGAAATCTTTGTGAAAGTTCTCTAATTCTTTTCAGTAGTGTGCAAAGGGAAAAAAGATCTATTTTGCTCTTTTTTTACTATCTTTTATCAACTTTCTCAATTCCTGACCCTTTCTTATTACCCCCACACAGAGAGGAACATAGTATAGGTCTTTTAAAATTGTCTGGTAGAGTATTTGACAGTCTAAATTATATAATTCATCATTGAAAATCTACTTTTTGTACCTATTTTCTCCTTAAACAGCTAGTTCCAATATCTCAACTCCTTTTCAAAAGCACTTTCTGTGGACATATTTTATATCTCCATTCTTTTTCTTGGAACTTCTTTTTTTAAATTTTATTGGCTCTGCTCTATTGGAATGTGTATCACTTGAGCCCCCATGGAGAACTGAACAGGTGTGAGTAAAGCAAAACATCTTTTGTTAATATAGGTACACCCTGGGAGTTCATAAAAACACTATAATTTCAATTGCTTTTATGAAAATTCTATTAATTCCCATGTGAATTTTGAGTGGAGCTTAGGAGATCAATCAATAGTCCTTAATACAAACCAAAGATATGGTTATTTCTATAACTGAAATAAATGTTCTGCTGTCCTTCTTCCAAAAAATAAATTTAGGAATTTATAGAATGTTTAAAGTGTAGAAAAACATATTAACTTTGAGTTTGGTTGTTCTAACTAAACCGGAGGTTTTACTGTGATCAACCTACAAAGAGATGATTTTGAGTTTCCTGGACAACTTTCTTTAACAACCCACCTTCATTTGGGTACAGAATGACTTCACAACAGTATTGCCCTTTCTCAGCCTGTCTTTGTACACATTTGCACTTTAAAACTAAGAGAATGGGAACATGTCCCCCAAAACTCTTAGTTTAGGAGGGTGGCACATGAATTTTCTGTCTCTGCCTAAGCCCCTTCAATCAGCTACCACAGTGAATCTGGGGGTGAGGCCAAGCCCAACTTTTTTCCTGTTTTGGGGACAGACATGTATGGTGTTCCACGCTCCCAAGTCGGAAGCAAAGATGTAAGTTTGGAATATTATAAAATTTCATGTGTCATTAGAAAAAGATGTCGGAATGCCTTATTTAAAAATTATTTTTCTCAAGTTGTGTCATCCTTGGCTTAGACAACTTCAGATTCAAACATTTTGAGATGTAGAGTTTCACATACCTGCAGCTATTATGTTTGAATATGTACCACTAACACCTTTCCCCCTTCATTCTTATTGAGGAGTCAATTAATGACTGAATTTCTACTAAAATTTTTGTTCTCTTCTTCTTGTGGTTCTTGCAAACCACAGTGTCTATTCTTGACAGGATCATCTATCTGTTCCATAAGAAAAATGTAGAATTCACAATGGCATGGGACTTTCAGGATTTTTTTTAGATAAGACATTTAGAGTCAAAATTTTCACCATTCCAAGACAACTTTTAAAATAATTATCTAGCAGTCTCCCTTGATAAACTACCAAACTGTTCACACTTGGCAAGGAACCATGGGCACTCGAAGGTCTGTCTTTCCCCTGCAGAGGGAGAGAGGATCACTGAGGAGCTAAGCATACTGACTTGATGTCTGAAGATAAACTGTGGTCAAGGACCTGTTACAACTGACAACTAGCCACCTTCACATACACCTAGTCATGCTAAAATGGTGGTCACCTCTGGAGAAGAAGACACCTGCCTTTGTTAACACATTCTCATGGTTTTCTGAACTTCTTGGCAACTGGATGGAGAAGTAACAAGGCTTTGGCTACATTTTTGCCCAAATTCTCCATCAGATTCTTAGAGGAAATCAAGGAAATCTCTATTCTTTTCTTTTTTAGTTGTTCATGGACCTTTATTTTCTTTCTGAGAATTGAACCCAGTGCCTCACGCATGCTAGGCAAGTACTCTACCATTGAGCCACAATCCCAGTCCCCTGGCTATTCTTTTTTAAGTGCAAAAGTTTGGATGGGGGCTGGGGAGGTAGCTCTGTCAGTAGAGTGCTTGTCTTGCAAGCACAAGGCCCTGGGTTCGATCCCCAGCACTGCAAAAAATAAAATAAAAAAAAAAGTTTGGATGGACCTTTACAGTCCACAGCCTTGTCTGGGAAAATATTCCTGATGGGAGGCCCTAAATTTAGTCTAACAGGAAGTTTCCAGCCCTTGCCAGTTGTCTTAACACATGGAAGCTTAACTGGGCTGGCCCAAGAGTAGTCACTTCTGTCCCCAGAAACCTTGCCTTATTTCTACGTCTCCATTACCTCAACTTTTCAAAGCTACCACAAGCAATAATGGAATTTAAGTTTTGGTCCCCTTGGCCACAGTGGGTAACCCTGTTTGCTAAAACAAATGGCAAGTGGTGTTCAACAGTCAGTGGCTTATGAAATTGATAGGGTAAGAGATACGCCATGGGGCTCTCACAAGTGCTTCATACCCTGCCACTGAAGCTAAGTGACTGTGATTGAGCAAAGTGAGGTGTGATCCCTAGGTGGCTGTGCAGTGATTGGGGAAATAGGAAAGAGCAGGAAGCTCTTCACAGGCCTCGTGGTGCCTGTCACTCAATCTCCCTAAGTCCCTGCTCACCCTCTGTGTACAACCAGCACTCACCCAATGCAGGCGTAGGTCGGAAAACAAGGGCAGGATGCTTTCCTTTCCTTTTCTTTTCCTTTGTATTGGTACATTGTAATTACATGTAATAGTAAGATTCAGTGTTGCATATTCACACATGCACACAGTAGAACAGTGTATTGGTCGATTTATACCCCAGCACCTCCCTTTCCTACTCTCCTCCTCCCCCCAGTTGCTGCCTTCTATGCTGGTTGTCTCCCTCTGTTTTCATGAGATACCCCCCTCACACACTCATCTTTTGTTTTCCCTTTTCTTCTCTAGTCTCCACACATGAGAAAAAAAATACGACCTTTGACTTTCTGATTCTGGCTTAATTCACTTTGCATGCTGTTATCCGGTTTCATCCACTTACCAGCAAATGATATAATTTCATTCCTTTTATAGCTGAATAAAACTCCATGGTTACATACATATACCACATTTTCTTTATCCATTCATCAGCTGATGGACACCTATTCTGGTTCAACAATTGGGCTAGTGTGAATTGTGCTGCTATAAACATGTGTGTGCATGTATCGCTGTAGTATGATGACTTTAATAATTCAGAACAAATACCAAAGAGTGGCATTTGTGGTGTTTCCATGCCTAGTCTTCTGAGGGACATCCACAGGGATATCCATAGTGGTCGTTCTAATTTACAATCCCACCAAAAATGTAAACGTTTACTCCCCCATATCCTCTCAGGCATTGTTATTTGTATTCTTGATGGCTACCATTCTGACTGGTGTAAGAGGAAATCTCAGAGTATTTTTTCAATTTGTTTTAGATGTTGATGGACATTTATTTTATTCATTTATTTATATGTGTGTTGAGCAGGAGGTGAAGAGAGAGGAAATCCAAGTTCAAGGTGCAGAGCTGCCTTGAGAGAGTCCTGTGCCTATAGGGCACTCGTTTTCATTCTCAGAGCTTCATTTCTCCCTAGCAAAATGAGAGGTCTGGACTAGCCAGCATGTGGCTCTTGGTTCCCAGAGTGTAGCCTTCTGCATGTATCTACACTGGTTATGATGGCCGGCATAACTGTCCTGCCCAGTCCAGGCAGGTCATGGGAGAGGGGTAATAGGGACCTGGCAAGTTCCATGAGGAGTATGTGGGACTTCTGGAAAAGAATCTAGAAGTCAGGGCTTTGAAGAAGACACTAACACGGAGCAGGAAAGTTCAAACCAGTGGCTGGTTCCACTTGTCATCCAGAAAAGGAAGACACTAATTATAACATCTCATTTCTCCAGCAACCCAGTTGCAGGAAACAGCATCGCTAACCACCCAGATTCTATACCAGGGAAGAGCTGGTGGTTTTTATCTCTGTCCTTAAAACACCCTCCTGGACTCTGCCTTTTTTGTTCTCTGGTCACAGAAATTCTGGGTTAAATTTCTTTAAAGTATCAGGAATACAACCATGTAGGTAAACAGATGTACATATCAGATTTACATATATATACATATATACATATAAGTTACTAGCTGGCAAATATGTGTTAGGTATGTTGTATTTGTAATAACACTATGGCATGGTCATGGGTATTCAGTCTACATAGTTCATGAAAATAATTTGATCATTGTTCTCCTTTATCATCCAGGAACCAAAATTTCTAGATAATAAATAACAAGACCTAAACCAATGATTCTCCATTATTAATATGAAGAGGAGACTTGAAGTTTGGAGTGTTTGTTGAAGTACAGATTCCTAGACATGCCACTAGAAATTCTGGGTTAGCAGGTCTGGGAGGAGCCCAGGAGTCAGCACTGGAGGCTGAGCCCCTCCAGTGACCCTGCCCTCATCCCTGGGGAAGTCCCTTCTCTAGGACCTGCTCACTAGGGACTGGGAGTGAGAAGTTCCTCCTTCCATTGTCTAGAAGGGGTGGGGAGACTTAGATCTCACCAGTGCAGAGGCTCAGCCTCCAGGTGGCCTCCTCCCAGCCCCCAGGTTGATTCTTTGCCTTGGATCAATTAATTAATTAATTCATTTTCTTCCAAGAATTATTGGGTTTCTCCCATTGCTTTGATTTTCACTGTACCCATCTGTTTCTTAGGATCAAGGTTTCCTTCCTTTCCTGTCTCCTACAGCCTTGGGATCAGACATAAATACCCTCCTACTCTCTGATTCCTGAAGTAAGCCACAATCCTTTAATATTTTGGAGTAGGGATCAGATGGAAACAGGCTGAAGGTGAAAAGATCAGAGTGACTGATGGATGTTAAGTCCAAAGTCCCCCTGGCCTTGAGTCCATAGGCTCATGCACATGTAACCAGAGCTGAGTCCTGATGCTTCCCTGGACAAGCCATGTTCTTAGGAGCCCCTCTCAAATCCATTATCCCAGCTCTTTTGTGCCCCCCCACCACATTGTCCTTCCTCCTACTTTAATTCATTTCATGTCATGATCCCAACCCCACCTCCTTAGGAGAGAAGGAAATTGGAATGATGCTAATGATGGATTGGAAGCCTCCCAAATATCCACAGGAAGATTCCTTTATAACTTGGGGACACATACTTCCAGCATCACCTGGCTTTTGTTTTAAAACAATAAAAGGCCACCTGTCTTCCTCCCAGAAACCAAGGTTGGTGTGAAAGCCCCAGGACAGTGGGGCTGGTGCCTGAGGGGAACAAGGGAAGTGGCAGATGATGGCCGACATGTGCACTGGATCAGAAAGCCACATTTTTCTTTGTCCAGCATGCTTTTCCTCTTCTTTACTTCTGGTTACATTTTTTTTTTTCATAGCTGATAGTTCATCACTCACATGATGAACTGTGTTGAGGCCTGGGGAGGGAGGTTCCTCTTCCTCAATTATGGGTTCACCACAAGCCCCAAAGTGAGGCCATGTCCACTTAAGCAGCCACAAAGGCAACATGCAGCAGTTGCACCCACAGAATTGGGAGCTGCAAGCCTGGGTTTCCCACTTCCATGACGCTTGTCAAATGATTTAAATTTCCTGTGCCTCAGTTTCCTCATCTGTAAAAGTGAAGTTGGGAAAATTACCTCATTTATAAGGTAATTCATAGTGCTGTGAGATAAGTTTGTGGATCACATAAAACACTTAAAACAGTGCCAGCAACATATTAAATGTTTAGTGTTGTTTAATAATAACTCACCCTAATAACTTTTTTTAATCCATCTAATTCCTTGGCTGATTTCTCAGTTCCCTGAAGATCCCCAACAGTTTAAATCATAACTCTCTTAGACAGTCAAAAGCAAATTTTTTACTTAATTTGGAGACAGGGTCTCACTAAACTGCCTGGGCTGGTCTCAGACTTGCTATCCTTCTGCTGCAGTCTCCCAAGTCGCTAGGACTACATGTATGCCCCACACATCTAGTGTGGGGGTGTCTCAGCCAGTCCCGTGTGGAGGAGAAAAGGGTTAACTGCCAGAGGACAATGTTGGCTGTAAATCAATCAACTACCCATAAACTTCTCTAATCAATAAAAACACAAGAGCCAATACTCCTTTCAAGTGAGAGGGGCGTGACAGATCGGGCATTACCAGTTTTGCCTCTAGCAACATGGAGTAGCCCAACTCTCCTTTATTTTATAGTCACACAGGTAAGGGGCCCTGACCAGGAGGGGCTTCTTCTGTGATGAACAGGATGCGGTAGAGTTAGGGGGGCCGTCTTCTCAGGGAAACTAGAGAGGGAACCACTCGCACACAGCACCACATACTGGCTGCTAGTTGCTGGAAGCCAGGCCTCTGTGTCCCATGCTCAACCTCATCTGATTCTGCTAGATAAGGATGGTGTCCCACAATCTAGCAGGATGTTTCTTAATAAATTGTAATGAGCTGTAATTTTTCTAAACATGTATGAAAAATTTAATTCCATTTTCATCACACTAGATAACCTAAAATGCAAATGAACTCATACACAATTAATCAATAGAGAATGAGGTTAGTAGGACCTTGAAATTGGTCTTTTCCTAGGCAAGGGAGGGGGTGCTGGTATTTTCTCTGCAACAGAATTATAACCTTCATCAGTCAGGGAAAAAGAAAACTGATTACCACACTGGCCCCCAAAGGTTATATTTTTAAGAAAATGCACACTTGTGGTCTCTGGGTACCCTCCTGTGGGAAGTGAAGCCCCGCCTGGGCGGCTCTCACCTGTGGCTGACGGCTTGCTCCAGCGCCCACCTCAGCAGCCCGCACGGCCCTCTCCGCCCGCCAGCTCTGCTCTCATGGAAACCTTGCCAGCGCTGCCTCTCTGCTGTTCCACTGTGGCATTTTCTAGTAGCACTGAGCTGCCTAACTGGGCTCTTGAGGTTATTGTTCCAGGAACCAATTTTTGTATTTATACTGCTCTGGTTACACAAGCTGCATAGTTTTGAGTGACCTGTTCCAACCTTATTTTTTCTAAATTTAGTTACTAAAGTAACTGAGTGTGTGCATGCTTCTGCATGTACTTTTATTGTCCTTTTTTTTAACAGAGCACAACATTTTGTAAGAAAATATGCATGACATTAGAGCAGAAACACATGTATTATTATCATTACCTTGAAAACATATCTCAATGTATCTACATTGTCCTTCTTACAGTTTAGTTTGAAATTACAAAAAATTTTTTTTGTTTGGAAATGAGAGTGAGTGTTCAGTGTCCTAGGTCACATCGATCCAGAGTTGACTGTGTTCAAAGAACAACTGAAGATACCATTTAGGCTTCAGTTTTTGACCTAAATATTTATATTGGCCACTTTGCTGTGACAAACACTTGAGAGAATAAATTTCTGAAGAGAAAAGGTCCAGTATGGCTCACAGTTTTGGAGATTCAGTTTGTGATTGTTTGGCCCCATTTCTTTTGGGCCGATGACAAGGAAGACCATCATGACTGGTAACACATGATAGAGCAGCGATGCTCACCTCATGACCAGAAAGCACAAAAGGGAGAGGAAGGTGCTCTTCTTCAAGGGCACGCCCCAGCAGACTCGAAACCTCCCACTAGGCCCCACCTACCAAATGTTCCACCGCCTTCCAATAGTGCCACTTTGCAGACTAAATCATGGGCCTTTGGGAGACATTAAAAAGTCTAGGGTTGGGGACATAGCTCAGTTGGTAGAGTGCTTGCCTCACATGCACAAGACCCTGGGTTCAATCCCCAGCTCCACAAAAGAAAGGGGGGTGGGGCTGGGGTTGTGGCTCAGTGGTAGAATTCTAGCTCGATTCTTAGCACCACATAAAAATAAATAAATAAAATAAAACAGAGGTATTATGTCCATCTACAACTAAAAAAAATTTTTAAATGTAAACTATAGCAACATGAATATTTTTGTGAAACAATTTTATTTTCATAACCTATAATTCACTCTTATTCTCTCTCAAAATTTGTTTCTCAGTGACTTTTGTTTTTAGGGTTATCAATTTGATTCATCATGCTAAGATAACAGAACAATTTATAGTCCTTGAAAAAGAAGATATATCATAACATGAATTTAGAGAGATCTTCTAGATGTTTCTTTGAATATCTCATGTATAAAACTTCCATATCTTTGTCATGTGCTGTGTGATACATTTACCCAAAATGATATCAATTTTTTTTAATGGGCTGGAGTTGTGACTCAGTGGTAAGCACTTGCCTGGAATGTGTGAGGCCCTGGATTTGATCTTCAGCACTGAATATAAATTAATTATTTAATTAATTAATTAAAAGATTCTTCAACAACTAAAAAAATATTTTTAAAAAAGTTAAAAAATGAAATAAATTTTAAAAATGATTATCAATTGTTTTAAAAATCTCACATATAGAACATACACTTTCAGATGCATATGTTCAAATCATTGTTATAGCATTTGTTACATACTTACCAATTTCCCTACACACATTATTTAAAAATCACAAAGAAATCTAAAAAATGAGTATCCAATGCTGAAAGCTTCCTGTGTGCTAAGCACTTTTCTATGTATTTCAGTAGTATTAACTCATTAATCCTCAAATTAATCCCTAAAATATAAGTACTTTCATTATGCTTTTTTTTTTTCAGGAATGAAAATTGAGGAACAGAAGAAGTAATGTGCCTAAGGCACGTAGCTAGTGCATAATGAAGCCAACACTGATTTATTTATTTTTTTTTTCTTTTGGTATCAGCGATTGATCCAGGGACACTTAACCATTGGGGCAAATTCCCAGCCTTTCCTATTTTTATTTTGAGACAAGTTCTCACTAAGTTGCACAGGGCCTTGCTAAATTGCTGAGGTTGATCTCAAACTTGTAAACTTCCTGCCTCAGCCTCCCAAGTCACTGGGATTACTGACATAC
>JAHUXG010004573.1:0-45050 GCA_020740815.1 Sciurus niger | reverse complement strand
GGAGTGTGTGGTTAGTGGTGTCTCTAGTTCCCAGGTAGAGTGTGGGGTCAGCATGTCTCTAGTTCCCAGGTGTAGTGTGTGTTTAGCATGTCTCTAGTTCCCAGGTGGAGGGTGCGGTCAGTGGTGTCTCTAGTTCCCAGGTGGAGTGTGGGGTCAGTGTCTCTATTTCCCAGGTGGAATGTGGGGTCAGCGTGTCTCTAGTTCCCAGGTGGAGTGTGTGGTCAGCGTGTCTCTAGTTCCCAGGTGGAGTGTTGGGTCAGTGGTGCTTCTAGTTCCCAGGTGGATTGTGGGGTCAGCGTGTCTCTATTTCCCAGGTGGAGTGTGGGGTCAGTGTGTCTCTAGTTCGCTGGTGGAGTGTGTGGTCAGTGGTGTGTCTAGATCCCAGGTGGTGTGTGGGGTCATCGTGTCTCTAGTTCAGAGGTGGAGTGTGTGGTCAGCGTTTCTCTAGTTCCCAGTTGGAGTGTGGGGTCAGCGTGTCTCTAGTTCCCAGGTGGAGTGTGGGGTCAGCGTGTCTCTAGTTCCCAGGTGGAGTGTGTGGTCAGTGGTGTCTCTAGTTCCCAGGTGGAGTGTGGGGCCAGAGGTGTCTGTAGTTCCCAGGTGGAGTGTGGGGTCAGCGTTTCTCTAGTTCCCAGGTGGAGTGTGAGGTCAGTGTGTCTCTAGTTCCCAGGTGGAGAGTGGTGTCAGTGTCTCTAGTTCCGAAGTCGAGTGTGGGGTCAGTGTTGTCTCTAGTTCCCAGTTGGTGTGTGGGGTCAGTGGTGTCTCTAGTTCCCAGGTGGAGTGTGGGTTCAGCGTGTCTCTAGTTCCCAGTGGAGTGTGTGGTACGTGTGTCTCTAGATCCCAGGTGGAGTGTGGGGTCAGTGGTGGTTCTAGTTCCCAGGTGGAGTCCGGGGTCAGCGTGTGCTAGTTCCCAGGTGGAGTGTGTGGTCTGCGTGTTTCTAGTTCCCATGTGGAGTGTGGGGTTAGCGTGTCTGTAGTTCCCAGGTGGAGTGTGTGGTCAGTGGTGTCTCTAGTTCCCAGGTGGAGTGTGGGGTCATCGTGTCTCTAGTCCCCAGGTGGAGTGTGTGGTCAGTGTCTCTAGTTCCCACGTGGAGTGTTTAGTCAGTGGTGTCTCTAGATCCCATGTGGAGTGTGGGGTCAGCGGGTCTCTAGTTCCCAGGTGGAGTGTGTGGTCAGTGTCTCCAGTTCCCAGGTGGAGTGTGTGGTCAGTGTCTCTAGTTCCCAGGTGGAGTGTGTGGTCAGCGTGTCTCTAGTTCCCAGGTGGAGTGTGGGGTCAGCGTGTCTCTAGTTCCCAGGTGGAGTGTAGGGTCAGCCTGTCTCTAGTTCCGAGGTGGAGTGTGAGGTCAGTGTGTCTCTAGTTCCCAGGTGGAGAGTGGTGTCAGTGTCTGTAGTTCCGAAGTGTATGTGGGGTCAGTGGTGTCTCTAGGACCCAGGTGGAGTGTGGGGTCAGTGGTGTCTCTATTTCCAAAGTGGAGTGTGGGGTCAGCGTGTCTATTTCCCAGTGGAGTGTGTGGTACGTGTGTCTCTAGTTCCCAGGTAGAGTGTGGGGTCAGCGTGTCTCTAGTTCACAGGTGCAGTGTGGGATCAGTGTCTCTAGTTCTCAGGTGGAGTGTGGAGTCAGGGTCTCTAGTTCCCAGGTGGAGTGTGGAGTCAGTGTTGTCTCTAGTTCCCAGCTGGAGTGTGGGGTCAGCTGTGTCTCAAGTTCCCACGTGGAGTTGGGGAAAGCGTGTCTCTAGTTCCCAGGTGGAGTGTGGGGTCAGCGTGTCTCTACTTCCCAGGTGGAGTGTGTGGTCAGTGTCTCTAGTTCCCAGGTGGATTGTGGAGTCTGTGGTGTCTCTAGTTCCCAGGTGGAGTGTGGGGTCAGCGTGTCTCTAGTTCCCAGGTGGAGTGTGTGAGAGCGTGTTCAGTGCCCAGGTGGAGTGTGTGTGTTGTCAGTGTTCTAGTTGCCAGGTGGGAGTGTGGGGTCACGTGTCTCTAGTTCCCAGGTGGAGTGTGGGGTCACGTGTCTCTAGTTCTCAGGTGGGAGGTGGTGTCAGTGGTGTTCTAGTTCCCAGGTGGAGGTGGGTCATCGTGTCTCTAGTTTCCAGGTGGAGTGTGTGGTCAGTGTCTCCAGTTCCCAGGTGGAGTGTGGAGTCAGTGGTGTCTCTAGTTCTATGTGGAGTGTGGGTCAGCGGTCTCTAGTTCCCAGGTGGGAGTGTGTGGTCAGTGTCTCCAGTTCCCAGGTGGGAGTGTGGGGTCAGCGTGGCCTCTAGTTCCCAGGTGGAGTGTGTGTTCAGCGTGTCTCAGTTCCCAGGTGGAGTCGGGGTCAGTGGTGTCTCTAGTTCCCAGGTGGAGTGTGGGGTCAGCGTGTCTCTATTTCCCAGGTGGAGTGTGTGGTCAGCATGTCTCTAGTTCCCAGGTGCAGTGTGAGGTCAGTAGTGTCTCTAGTTCCGAGGTGGAGTGTGGGGTCAGTGGTGTCTCTAGTTCCCAAGTGGAGTGTGTGGTCAGCGTGTCTCTAGTTCCCAGGTGGAGTGTGTGGTCAGCGTGTTTCTAGTTCCCAGGTGGAGTGAGGGGTCAGCGTGTCTCTAGTTCACAGGTGGAGTGTGGTGTCAGTGGTGTCTCTAGTTCCCAGGTGGAGTGTGTGGTCATCGTGTCTCTAGTTTCCAGGTGGAGTGTGTGGTCACTGTCTCTAGTTCCCAGGTGGAGTGTGGAGTCAGTGGTGTCTGTAGTTCCCATGTGGAGTGTGGGGTCAGCGTGTCTCTAGTTCCCAGGTGGAGTGTGTGGTCAGTGTCTCCAGTTCCCAGGTGGAGTTGGGGAAAGCGTGGTCTAGTTCCCAGGTGGAGTGTGGGGTCAGCGTATCTCTACTTCCCAGGTGGAGTGTGTGGTAAGAGTCTCTAGTTCCCAGGTGGAGTGTGGAGTCAGTGGTGTCTCTAGTTCCCAGGTGGAGTGTGGGGTCAGAGTGTCTCAAGTTCCCAGGTGGAGTGTTGGGTCAGTGGTGGTTCTAGTTCCCAGGTGGATTATGGGGTCAGCGTGTCTCTATTTCCCAGGTGGAGTGTGTGGTACGTGTGTCTCTAGATCCCAGGTGGAGTGTGTGGTCAGTGGTGTCTCTAGTTCCCAGGTGGAGTTTGGGGCCAGTGGTGTCTCTAGTTCCCAGGTGGAGTGTGGGGTCAGCGTTTCTCTAGTTCCCAGGTGGAGTGTGAAGTCAGTGTGTCTCTAGTTCCCAGGTGGAGAGTGGTGTCAGTGTCTCTAGTTCCGAAGTGGAGTGTGGGGTCAGTGTTGTCTCTAGTTCCCAGTTGGTGTGTGGGGTCAGTGGTGTCTCTAGTTCCCAGGTGGAGTGTGGGGTCAGCGTGTCTCTAGTTCCCAGTGGAGTGTGTGGTACGTGTGTCTCTAGATCCCAGGTGGAGTGTGGGGTCAGTGGTGGTTCTAGTTCCCAGGTGGTCCGGGGACAGCGTGTGCTAGTTCCCAGGTGGGGTGTGTGTGGTCAGCTTGTTTCTAGTTCCCATGTGGAGTGTGGGGTCAGCGTGTCTCTAGTTCCCAGGTGGAGTGAGGGGTCAGTGTGTCTGTAGTTCCCAGGTGGAGTGTGTGGTCAGGGGTGTCTCTAGTTCCCAGGTGGAGTGTGGGGTCATCGTGTCTCTAGTCCCCAGGTGGAGTGTGTGGTCAGTGTCTCTACTTCCCACGTGGAGTGTGGAGTCAGTGGTGTCTCTAGTTCCCATGTGGAGTGTGGGGTCAGCCTGTCTCTAGTTCCCAGGGGGAGTGTGTGCTCAGTGTCTCCAGTTCCCAGGTGGAGTGTGTGGTTAGTGTCTCTAGTTCCCAGGTGGAGTGTGTGGTCAGCGTGTCTCTAGTTCCCAGGTGGAGTGTGGGGTCAGCGTGTCTCTAGTTCCCAGGTGGAGTGTAGGGTCAGCCTGTCTCTAGTTCCGAGGTGGAGTGTGAGGTCAGTGTGTCTCTAGTTCCCAGGTGGAGAGTGGTGTCAGTGTCTGTAGTTCCGAAGTGTATGTGGGGTCAGTGGCGTCTCTAGGACCCAGGTGGAGTGTGGGGTCAGTGGTGTCTCTATTTCCAAAGTGGAGTGTGGGGTCAGCGTGTCTATTTCCCAGTGGAGTGTGTGGTACGTGTGTCTCTAGTTCCCAGGTAGAGTGTGGGGTCAGCGTGTCTCTAGTTCACAGGTGCAGTGTGGGGTCAGTGTCTCTAGTTCTCAGGTGGAGTGTGGAGTCAGGGTCTCTAGTTCCCAGGTGGAGTGTGGAGTCAGTGTTGTCTCTAGTTCCCAGCTGGAGTGTGGGGTCAGCTGTGTCTCAAGTTCCCACGTGGAGTTGGGGAAAGCGTGTCTCTAGTTCCCAGGTGGAGTGTGGGGTCAGCGTGTCTCTACTTCCCAGGTGGAGTGTGTGGTCAGTGTCTCTAGTTCCCAGGTGGATTGTGGAGTCTGTGGTGTCTCTAGTTCCCAGGTGGAGTGTGGGGTCAGCGTGTCTCTAGTTCCCAGGTGGAGTGTGTGGAGAGCGTGTCTCTAGTGCCCAGGTGGAGTGTGTTGTCAGTGTCTCTAGTTGCCAGGTGGAGTGTGGGGTCAGCGTGTCTCTAGTTCCCAGGTGGAGTGTGGGGTCAGCGTGTCTCTAGTTCTCAGGTGGAGTGTGGTGTCAGTGGTGTCTCTAGTTCCCAGGTGGAGTGTGGGGTCATCGTGTCTCTAGTTTCCAGGTGGAGTGTGTGGTCAGTGTCTCCAGTTCCCAGGTGGAGTGTGGAGTCAGTGGTGTCTCTAGTTCCCATGTGGAGTGTGGGGTCAGCGTGTCTCTAGTTCCCAGGTGGAGTGTGTGGTCAGTGTCTCCAGTTCCCAGGTGGAGTGTGGGGTCAGCGTGCCTCTAGTTCCCAGGTGGAGTGTGTGTTCAGCGTGTCTCTAGTTCCCAGGTGGAGTCGGGGTCAGTGGTGTCTCTAGTTCCCAGGTGGAGTGTGGGGTCAGTGTCTCTATTTCCCAGGTGGAGTGTGGGGTCAGCGTGTCTCTATTTCCCAGGTGGAGTGTGTGGTCAGCATGTCTCTAGTTCCCAGGTGCAGTGTGAGGTCAGTAGTGTCTCTAGTTCCGAGGTGGAGTGTGGGGTCAGTGGTGTCTCTAGTTCCCAAGTGGAGTGTGTGGTCAGCGTGTCTCTAGTTCCCAGGTGGAGTGTGTGGTCAGCGTGTTTCTAGTTCCCAGGTGGAGTGAGGGGTCAGCGTGTCTCTAGTTCACAGGTGGAGTGTGGTGTCAGTGGTGTCTCTAGTTCCCAGGTGGAGTGTGTGGTCATCGTGTCTCTAGTTTCCAGGTGGAGTGTGTGGTCACTGTCTCTAGTTCCCAGGTGGAGTGTGGAGTCAGTGGTGTCTGTAGTTCCCATGTGGAGTGTGGGGTCAGCGTGTCTCTAGTTCCCAGGTGGAGTGTGTGGTCAGTGTCTCCAGTTCCCAGGTGGAGTTGGGGAAAGCGTGGTCTAGTTCCCAGGTGGAGTGTGGGGTCAGCGTATCTCTACTTCCCAGGTGGAGTGTGTGGTAAGAGTCTCTAGTTCCCAGGTGGAGTGTGGAGTCAGTGGTGTCTCTAGTTCCCAGGTGGAGTGTGGGGTCAGAGTGTCTCAAGTTCCCAGGTGGAGTGTTGGGTCAGTGGTGGTTCTAGTTCCCAGGTGGATTATGGGGTCAGCGTGTCTCTATTTCCCAGGTGGAGTGTGTGGTACGTGTGTCTCTAGATCCCAGGTGGAGTGTGTGGTCAGTGGTGTCTCTAGTTCCCAGGTGGAGTTTGGGGCCAGTGGTGTCTCTAGTTCCCAGGTGGAGTGTGGGGTCAGCGTTTCTCTAGTTCCCAGGTGGAGTGTGAAGTCAGTGTGTCTCTAGTTCCCAGGTGGAGAGTGGTGTCAGTGTCTCTAGTTCCGAAGTGGAGTGTGGGGTCAGTGTTGTCTCTAGTTCCCAGTTGGTGTGTGGGGTCAGTGGTGTCTCTAGTTCCCAGGTGGAGTGTGGGGTCAGCGTGTCTCTAGTTCCCAGTGGAGTGTGTGGTACGTGTGTCTCTAGATCCCAGGTGGAGTGTGGGGTCAGTGGTGGTTCTAGTTCCCAGGTGGTCCGGGGACAGCGTGTGCTAGTTCCCAGGTGGGGTGTGTGTGGTCAGCTTGTTTCTAGTTCCCATGTGGAGTGTGGGGTCAGCGTGTCTCTAGTTCCCAGGTGGAGTGAGGGGTCAGTGTGTCTGTAGTTCCCAGGTGGAGTGTGTGGTCAGGGGTGTCTCTAGTTCCCAGGTGGAGTGTGGGGTCATCGTGTCTCTAGTCCCCAGGTGGAGTGTGTGGTCAGTGTCTCTACTTCCCACGTGGAGTGTGGAGTCAGTGGTGTCTCTAGTTCCCATGTGGAGTGTGGGGTCAGCCTGTCTCTAGTTCCCAGGGGGAGTGTGTGCTCAGTGTCTCCAGTTCCCAGGTGGAGTGTGTGGTTAGTGTCTCTAGTTCCCAGGTGGAGTGTGTGGTCAGCGTGTCTCTAGTTCCCAGGTGGAGTGTGGGGTCAGCGTGTCTCTAGTTCCCAGGTGGAGTGTAGGGTCAGCCTGTCTCTAGTTCCGAGGTGGAGTGTGAGGTCAGTGTGTCTCTAGTTCCCAGGTGGAGAGTGGTGTCAGTGTCTGTAGTTCCGAAGTGTATGTGGGGTCAGTGGCGTCTCTAGGACCCAGGTGGAGTGTGGGGTCAGTGGTGTCTCTATTTCCAAAGTGGAGTGTGGGGTCAGCGTGTCTATTTCCCAGTGGAGTGTGTGGTACGTGTGTCTCTAGTTCCCAGGTAGAGTGTGGGGTCAGCGTGTCTCTAGTTCACAGGTGCAGTGTGGGGTCAGTGTCTCTAGTTCTCAGGTGGAGTGTGGAGTCAGGGTCTCTAGTTCCCAGGTGGAGTGTGGAGTCAGTGTTGTCTCTAGTTCCCAGCTGGAGTGTGGGGTCAGCTGTGTCTCAAGTTCCCACGTGGAGTTGGGGAAAGCGTGTCTCTAGTTCCCAGGTGGAGTGTGGGGTCAGCGTGTCTCTACTTCCCAGGTGGAGTGTGTGGTCAGTGTCTCTAGTTCCCAGGTGGATTGTGGAGTCTGTGGTGTCTCTAGTTCCCAGGTGGAGTGTGGGGTCAGCGTGTCTCTAGTTCCCAGGTGGAGTGTGTGGAGAGCGTGTCTCTAGTGCCCAGGTGGAGTGTGTTGTCAGTGTCTCTAGTTGCCAGGTGGAGTGTGGGGTCAGCGTGTCTCTAGTTCCCAGGTGGAGTGTGGGGTCAGCGTGTCTCTAGTTCTCAGGTGGAGTGTGGTGTCAGTGGTGTCTCTAGTTCCCAGGTGGAGTGTGGGGTCATCGTGTCTCTAGTTTCCAGGTGGAGTGTGTGGTCAGTGTCTCCAGTTCCCAGGTGGAGTGTGGAGTCAGTGGTGTCTCTAGTTCCCATGTGGAGTGTGGGGTCAGCGTGTCTCTAGTTCCCAGGTGGAGTGTGTGGTCAGTGTCTCCAGTTCCCAGGTGGAGTGTGGGGTCAGCGTGCCTCTAGTTCCCAGGTGGAGTGTGTGTTCAGCGTGTCTCTAGTTCCCAGGTGGAGTCGGGGTCAGTGGTGTCTCTAGTTCCCAGGTGGAGTGTGGGGTCAGTGTCTCTATTTCCCAGGTGGAGTGTGGGGTCAGCGTGTCTCTATTTCCCAGGTGGAGTGTGTGGTCAGCATGTCTCTAGTTCCCAGGTGCAGTGTGAGGTCAGTAGTGTCTCTAGTTCCGAGGTGGAGTGTGGGGTCAGTGGTGTCTCTAGTTCCCAAGTGGAGTGTGTGGTCAGCGTGTCTCTAGTTCCCAGGTGGAGTGTGTGGTCAGCGTGTTTCTAGTTCCCAGGTGGAGTGAGGGGTCAGCGTGTCTCTAGTTCACAGGTGGAGTGTGGTGTCAGTGGTGTCTCTAGTTCCCAGGTGGAGTGTGTGGTCATCGTGTCTCTAGTTTCCAGGTGGAGTGTGTGGTCACTGTCTCTAGTTCCCAGGTGGAGTGTGGAGTCAGTGGTGTCTGTAGTTCCCATGTGGAGTGTGGGGTCAGCGTGTCTCTAGTTCCCAGGTGGAGTGTGTGGTCAGTGTCTCCAGTTCCCAGGTGGAGTTGGGGAAAGCGTGGTCTAGTTCCCAGGTGGAGTGTGGGGTCAGCGTATCTCTACTTCCCAGGTGGAGTGTGTGGTAAGAGTCTCTAGTTCCCAGGTGGAGTGTGGAGTCAGTGGTGTCTCTAGTTCCCAGGTGGAGTGTGGGGTCAGAGTGTCTCAAGTTCCCAGGTGGAGTGTTGGGTCAGTGGTGGTTCTAGTTCCCAGGTGGATTGTGGGGTCAGCGTGTCTCTATTTCCCAGGTGGAGTGTGTGGTACGTGTGTCTCTAGATCCCAGGTGGAGTGTGGGGTCAGTGGTGGTTCTAGTTCCCAGGTGGAGTCCGGGGTCAGCGTGTGCTAGTTCCCAGGTGGAGTGTGTGGTCTGCGTGTTTCTAGTTCCCATGTGGAGTGTGGTGTCAGCGTGTCTCTAGTTCCCAGGTGGAGTGTGGGGTCAGTGTGTCTGTAGTTCCCAGGTGGAGTGTGTGGTCAGTGGTGTTTCTAGTTCCCAGGTGGAGTTTGGGGCCAGTGGTGTCTCTAGTTCCCAGGTGGAGTGTGGGGTCAGCGTTTCTCTAGTTCCCAGGTGGAGTGTGAGGTCATTGTGTCTCTAGTTCCCATGTGGAGAGTGGTGTCAGTGTCTCTAGTTCCGAAGTAGAGTGTGGGGTCAGTGTTGTCTCTAGTTCCCAGTTGGTGTGTGGGGTCAGTGGTGTCTCTAGTTCCCAGGTGGAGTGTGGGGTCAGCGTGTCTCTAGTTCCCAGTGGAGTGTGTGGTACGTGTGTCTCTAGATCCCAGGTGGAGTGTGGGGTCAGTGGTGGTTCTAGTTCCCAGGTGGTCCGGGGTCAGCGTGTGCTAGTTCCCAGGTGGAGTGTGTGGTCATCTTGTTTCTAGTTCCCATGTGGAGTGTGGGGTCAGCGTGTCTCTAGTTCCCTGGTGGAGTGAGGGGTCAGTGTGTCTGTAGTTCCCAGGTGGAGTGTGTGGTCAGGGGTGTCTCTAGTTCCCAGGTGGAGTGTGGGGTCATCGTGTCTCTAGTCCCCAGGTGGAGTGTGTGGTCAGTGTCTCTAGTTCCCACGTGGAGTGTGGAGTCAGTGGTGTCTCTAGTTCCCATGTGGAGTGTGGGGTCAGCCTGTCTCTAGTTCCCAGGGGGAGTGTGTGCTCAGTGTCTCCAGTTCCCAGGTGGAGTGTGTGGTCAGTGTCTCTAGTTCCCAGGTGGAGTGTGTGGTCAGCGTGTCTCTAGTTCCCAGGTGGAGTGTGGGGTCAGCGTGTCTCTAGTTCTCAGGTGGAGTGTAGGGTCAGCCTGTCTCTAGTTCCGAGGTGGAGTGTGAGGTCAGTGTGTCTCTAGTTCCCAGGTGGAGAGTGGTGTCAGTGTCTGTAGTTCCGAAGTGTATGTGGGGTCAGTGGTGTCTCTAGTACCCAGGTGGAGTATGGGGTCTGTGGTGTCTCTAGTTGCAAAGTGGAGTGTGGGGTCAGCGTGTCTAGTTCCCAGTGGAGTGTGTGGTACGTGTGTCTCTAGTTCCGAGGTAGAGTGTGGGGTCAGCGTGTCTCTAGTTCCCAGGGGCAGTGTTGGGTCAGTGTCTCTAGTTCTCAGGTGGAGTGTGGGGTCAGGGCCTCTAGTTCCCAGGTGGAGTGTGGAGTCAGTGCTGTCTCTAGTTCCCAGGTGCAGTGTGGGGTCAGCTGTGTCTCAAGTTCCCACGTGGAGTTGGGGAAAGCGTGTCTCTAGTTCCCAGGTGGAGTGTGGAGTCAGCGTGTCTCTACTTCCCAGGTGGAGTGTGTGGTCAGTGTCTCTAGTTCCCAGGTGGAGTGTGGAGTCAGTGGTGTCTCTAGTTCCCAGGTGGAGTGTGGGGTCAGAGTGTCTCTAGTTCCCAGGTGGAGTGTGTGGTCAGCGTGTCTCTACTGCCCAGGTGGAGTGTATTGACAGTGTCTCTAGTTCCCAGGTGGAGTGTGGGGTCAGCGTGTCTCTAGTTCCCAGGTGGAGTGTGGGGTCAGCGTGTCTCTAGTTCCCAGGTGGAGTGTGTGGTCAGGGTGTCTCAAGTTCCCAGGTGGAGTGTGCAGTCAGCGTGTCTCTAGTTCCCAGGTGGAGTATGGGGTCAGCGTGTCTCTAGTTCCCAGGTGGAGTGTGTGGTCAGCGTGTCTCTAGTTCCCAGGTGGAGTGTGGGGTCAGTGGTGTGTCTAGTTCCCAAGTGGAGTGTGGGGTCAGCATGTCTCTAGTTCCCAGGTGGAGTATGGAGTCATTGGTATCTAGTTCCCAGGTGGAGTGTGGTGTCAGGTTGTCTCTACTTCCCAGTTGGAGTATGGGGTCAGTGGTGTCTCTAGTTTTCAGGTGGAGTGTGGGGTCAGTGTCTATACTTCCCAGTGGAGTGTGTGGTAAGTGTGTCTCCAGTTCCCAGGTGGAGTGTGGGGTCAGCGTGTCTCCAGTTCCCAGGTGGATTGTGTGGTCAGTGTGTCTAGTTCCCAGTGGAGTGTGTGGTCAGCCTGTCTCTTGTTTCCAGGTGGAGTGTGGGGTCAGCGTGTCTCTAGTTCCCAAGTGGAGTGTAGGGTCAGCCTGTGTCTAGTTCCCAGGTAGAGTGGGAGGTCAGTGTGTCTCTAGTTCCCAGGTGGAGATTGGTCAATGTCTCTAGTTCCGAAGTGGAGTGTGGGGTCAGTGTTGTCTCTAGTTCCCAGTTGGTGTGTGGGGTCTGCGTGTCTCTAGTTCCCAGGTGGAGTGTGGAGTCAGTGGTTCTCTAGTTCCCAGTTGGATTGTGGGGTCAGTGGTGTCTCTAGTTCCCAGATGGAGTGTGGGGTCAGTGTCTCTAGTTTCCAGGTGGAGTGTGGAGGCAGTGGTGTCTCTAGTTCCCAGGTGGAGTGTGTGGTCAACGTGTCTCTAGTTCCCAGGTGGAGTGTGTGGTCAGCGTGTCTCTAGTTTCCAGGTGGAGTGTGTGGTCAGCGTGTCTCTAGTTCCCAGGTGGAGTGTGGGGTCAGCGTGTCTCTAGTTCCCAGGTGCAGTTTGGGGTCAGCGTGTCTCTAGTTCCCAGGTGGAGTGTGTGGTCAGCGTGTCTCTAGTTCCCAGGTGGAGTGTGTGGTCAGCGTGTCTCTAGTTCCCAGGCGGAGTGTGGGTCAGTGGTGTTTCTAGTTCCCAGGTGGAGTGTGGGGTCAGTGGTGTCCCTATTTCCCAGGTGGAGTGTGTGATCAGTTTGTCTCTAGTTCCCAGGTGGAGTGTGGGGTCAGTGGTGGTTCTAGGTCCCAGGTGGATTGTGGGTTCAGCGTGTCTCTGGATCCCAGGTGGAGTGTGTGTTCATCGTGTCTCTAGTTCCCAGTTGGAGTGTAGGGTCAGTGGTGTTTCTAGTTCCCAAGTGGAGTGTGGGGTCAGTGGTGTCTCTAGTTCCCAGGTGGAGTGTGGGGTCAGTGTCTCTATTTCCCAGGTGGAGTGTGGGGTCAGCGTGTCTCTAGTTCCCAGGTGGCCTGTGTGGTCAGCGTGTCTCTAGTTTACATGTGGAGTGTGGGGTCAGTGGTGACTGTAGTTCCCAGGTGGAGTGTGGTGGCCATGGAGTCTCTAGTTTTCAGGTAGAGTGTGTGGTCAGCGTGTCTCTAGTTCCCAGGTGGAGTGTGTGGTCAGTGGTGGTTCTGGTTCCCTGGTGGATTGTGGGGTCAGTGTGTCTCTAGTTCCCAGGTGGAGTGTGGTGTTAGCGTGTCTCTAGTTCCCAGGTGGAGTGTGTGCTCAGCGTGTCTCTAGTTCCCAGTTGGAGTGTGGGGTCAGTGTCTCTAGTTCCCAGGTGGAGTGTGGGGTCAGCGTGTCTCTAGTGCCCAGGTGGAGTGTGGGGTCAGTGTGTCTCTAGTTCCCAGGTGGACTGTGGGTTCAGCGTGTCTCTAGTTCCCAGTGGAGTGTGGGGTAAGTGGTGTCTCTAGTTCCCAGATGGAGTGTGGCGTCAGCATGTCTCTACTTCCCAGGTGGATTGTGGGGTCAGCGTGTCTCTAGTGCCCAGGTGGAATGTGCGGTCAGTTGTGGTGCTAGTTCTCAGGTGGAGTGGTGGGTCAGCGTGTGTAACTTCCCAGGTGGAGTGTGGGGTCAGTGGTGGTTCTTGTTCCCAGGTGGAGTGTGGGGTCAGCGTGTCTCTACTTCCCAGGTGGAGTGTGGGGTCAGTGGTGTCTCTAGTTCCCACATGGAGTGTGTGGTCAGAGTGTCTCTAGTTCCCAGGTGGAGTGTGTGGTCAGCGTCTCTCTGGTTCCCAGGTGGAGTATGGGGTCAGTGGTGTCTCTAGTTCCCAGGTGGAGTGTGGGGTCAGTGGTGTCTCTAGTTCCCAGGTGGAGTGTGTGGACAGTGTGTCTCTAGTTTCCAGGTGTAGTGTGGGGTCAGTGGTGGTTCTAGTTCCCAGGTGGATTGTGGGTTCAGCGTGTCTCTAATCCCAGGTGGAGTGTGTGGTCATCGTGTCTCTAGTTCCCAGTTGGAGTGTAGGGTCAGCGTGTCTCTAGTTCCCAGGTGGAATGTGGGGTCAGCGTGTCTCTAGTTCCCAGTTGGAGTGTGGGGTCAGTGTCTCTATTTCCCAGGTGGAGTGTGGGGTCAGTGGTGTCTCTAGTTCCCAAGTGGAGTGTGGGTTCAGCATGTCTCTAGTTCCCAGTGGAGTGTGTGGTACGTGTGTCTCTAGTTCCCAGTTGGAGTGTGGGGTCAGCGTGTCCGTATTTCGCAGGTGCATTGTGGGGTCAGTGTCTCTACTTCCCAGGTGGAGTCGGGGTAAGCGTGTCTCTAGTTCCCAGGTGGAGTGTGGGGTCAGTGTCTCTAATTCTCAGGTGGAGTGTGGGGTCAGTGTCTCTAGCTCCCAGGTGGAGTGTGGAGTCAGTGGTGTCTCTAGTTCTCAGGTGGAGTGTGGGATCAGCGTGTCTCAGGTTCCCAGGTGGAGAGTGGGTAAAGCGTGTCTCTAGTTCGCAGGTGGAGTGTGGGGTCAGCGTGTCTCTAGTTCCCAGGTGGAGTGTGTGGTCAGTGTCTCTAGTTCCCCGGTGGAGTGTGGAGTCAGTGGTGTCTCTAGATCCCAGGTGGAGTGTGGGGTCAGCGTGTCTCTAGTTCCCAGGTGGAGTGTGGGTTCAGTGTGTCTCAGGTTCCCAGGTGGAGTGTGGGTAAAGCGTGTCTCTAGTTCGCAGGTGGAGTGTGGGGTCAGCGTGTCTCTAGTTCCCAGGTGGAGTGTGTGGTCAGTGTCTCTAGTTCCCAGGTGGAGTGTGGAGTCAGTGGTGTCTCTAGTTCCCAGGTGGAGTGTGGGGTCAGCGTGTCTCTAGTTCCCAGGTGGAGTGTGGGGTCAGCGTGTCTCTAGTGCCCAGGTGGAGTGTGTGGTCTGTGTCTCTATTTCCCAGGTGGAGTGTGGGGTCAGCGTGTCTCTAGTTTCCAGGTTGAGTGTGGGGTCAGCGTGTCCATAGTTCCCAGGTGGAGTGTGTGGTCAGCGAGTCTCAGGTTCCCAGGTGGAGTGTGTGGTCATCGTGTCTCTAGTTCCCAGGTGGAGTGTGGGGTCAGCGTGTCTCTAGTTCCCAGGTGGAGTGTGTGGTCAGCATGTCTCTAGTTCCCAGGTGCAGTGTGGGGTCAGTAGTGTCTCTAGTTCCGAGGTGGAGTATGGGGTCAGTGGTGTCTCTAGTTCCCAATTGGAGTGTTTGGTCAGCGTGTCTCTAGTTCCCAGGTGGAGTGTGAGGTCAGCGTGTTTCTAGTTCCCAGGTGGAGTGTGGGGTCAGCGTGTCTCTAGTTCCCAGGTGGAGTGTGGTGTCAGTGGTGTCTCTAGTTCCCAGGTGGAGTGTGTGGTCATCGTGTCTCTAGTTTCCAGGTGGAGTGTGTGGTCAGTGCCTCTAGTTCCCAGGTGGAGTGTGGAGTCAGTGGTGTCTCTAGTTCCCATGTGGAGTGTGGGGTCAGCGTGTCTCTAGTTCCCAGGAGGAGTCTGTGGTCAGTGTGTCCAGTTCCCAGGTGGAGATGGGGAAAGCGTGTCTCTAGTTCCCAGGTGGAGTGTGGGGTCAGCGTATCTCTACTTCCCAGGTGGAGTGTGGGGTCAGTGTCTCTAGTTCCTAGGTGGAGTGTGGAGTCAGTGGTGTCTGTATTTCCCAGGTGGAGTGTGGGTTCAGCGTGTATCTAGTTCCCAGGTGGAGTTGTGGTCATCGTGTCTCCAGTTCCCAGGTGGAGTGTGTGGTCAGTGTCTCTAGTTCCCAGGTGGAATGTGGGGTCAGCATATCTCTAGTTCCCAGGTGGAGTGTGTAGTCAACGTGTCTCAGGTTCCCAGGTGGAGTGTGTGGTCAGCGTGTCTCTAGTTCCCAGGTGGAGTGTATTGTCAGTGGTGTCTAGTTCCCAGGTGGAGTGTGTTGTCAGCCTGTCTCTAGTTCCAGGATGGAGCGTGAGGTCAGTGTGTCTCTAGTTCCCAGATGGATTGTGGGGTCAGTGACTCTAGTTCCGAAGTGGAGTGTATGGTACGTGTGTCTCTAGTTCCCAGGTAGAGTGTGGGGTCAGCGTGTCTCTAGTTCCCAGGTGGAGTGTGGGGTCAGTGTCTCTAGTTCCCTGGTGGAGTGTGGGGTCAGCGTGTCTCTAGTTCCCAGGTGGAGTTTGGGGTCAGTGTCTCTAGCTCTTAGGTGGAGTGTGGGGTCAGGGTCCCTAGTTCCCAGGTGGAGTGTGGAGTCAGTGGTGTCTCTAGTTCCCAGGTGGAGTGTGGGGTCAGCGTGTCTCAAGGTCCCAGGTGGAGTTGGGAAAGCGTGTCTCTAGTTCCCAGGTGGAGTGTGGGGTCAGCGTGTCTCTATTTCCCAGGGGGAGTGTGTGGTCAGTGTCTCTAGTTCCCAGGTGGAGTGTGGAGTCAGTGGTGTCTCTAGTTCACATGTGGATTGTGTGGGCAGCGTGTCTCTAGTGCCCAGGTGGAGTGTGTGGTCAGTGTCTCTAATTCCCAGGTGGAGTGTGGGGTCAGCGTGTGTCTAGTTCCCAGGTGGAGTGTGGGGTCAGCGTGTCTCTAGTTCCCAGGTGGAGTGTGTGGTCAGCGTGTCTCAGGTTCCCAGGTGGAGTGTGGACTCAGCGTGTCTCTAGTTCCCTGGTGGAGTGTGGGGTCAGCGTGTCTCTAGTTCCCAGGTGGAGTGTGTGGTCAGCATGTCTCTAGATCCCCGGTGGAGTGTGGGGTCAGTGGTGTGTCTAGTTCCCAAGTAGAGTGTGGGGTCATCCTGTCTCTAGTTCCCAGGTGGAGTGTGGAGTCATTGGTGTCTAGTTCCCAGGTGGAGTGTGGGGTCAGCGTGTCTCTAGTTCCCAGGTGGAGTGTGTGGTAAGCATGTCTCTAGTTCCCAGGTGGAGTGTGGGGTCAGTAGTGTCTCTATTTCCTAGGGTGGAGTGTGGAGTCAGTGGTGTCTCTAGTTCCCAGGTGGAGTGTGTGGTCAGCGTGTCTGTAGTTCCCAGGTGGAGTGTGTGGTCAGCGTGTTTCTTGTTCCCAGGTGGAGTTTGGGGTCAGCGTGTCTCTAGTTCCCAGGTGGAGTGTGGTGTCAGTGGTGTCTCTAGTTCCCAGGTGGAGTGTGGGGTCATCGTGTTTCTAGTTTCCAGGTGGAGTGTGTGGTCAGTGTCTCCAGTTCCCAGGTGGAGTGTGGAGACAGTTGTGTCTCTAGTTCCCATGTGGAGTGTGGGGTCAGTGTGTCTCTAGTTCCCAGGTGGAGTGTGTGGTCAGTGTCTCCAGTTCCCAGGTGGAGTGTGGGGTCAGCGTGCCTCTAGTTCCCAGGTTGAATGTGTGTTCAGCGTGTCTCTAGTTCCCAGGTGGAGTCGGGGTAAGTGGTGTCTCTAGTTCCCAGGTGGAGTGTGGGGTCATCGTGTCTCTAGTTCCCAGGTGGAGTGTTTGGTCAGTGTGTCTCTAGTTCCCAGGTGGAGAGTGGTGTCAGTGTCTCTAGTTCTGAAGTGGAGTGTGTGATACGTGTGTCTCTAGTTCCCAGGTAGAGTGTGGGGTCAGCGTGTCTCTAGTTCCCAGGTGCAGTGTGGGGTCAGTGCCTCTAGTTCCCAGGTGGAGTGTGGGGTCAGCGTGTGTCTAGTTCCCAGGTGGAGTGTGGGGTCAGTGTCTCTAGTTCTCAGGTGGAGTGTGGGGTCAGGGTCTCTAGTTCCCATGTGGAGTCTGGAGTCAGTGGTGTCTCTAGTTCCCAGGTGGAGTGTGGGGTCAGCGTGTCTCAAGTTCCCAGGTGGAGTTGGGGAAAGCGTGTCTCTAGTTCCCAGGTGGAGTGTGGGGTCAGTGGTTTCTCTAGTTCCCAGGTGGATTGTGGGGTCAGCGTGTCTCTAGGTCTCAGGTGGAGTGTGTGGTCAGCGTGTCTCTAGTGCCCAGGTGGAGTGTGTGGTCAGTGTCTCTAGTTCCCAGGTGGAGTGCGGGGTCAGCGTGTCTCTAGTTCCCAGGTGGATTGTGCGGTCAGCGTGTCTCTAGTTCCCAGGTGGAGTGTGTGGTCAGCGTGTCTCAGGTTCCCAGGTGGAGTGTGGAGTCAGCGTGTCTCTAGTTCCCAGGTGTAGTGTGGAGTCATTGGTGTCTAGTTCCCAGGTGGAGTGTGGGGTTAGCGTGTCTCTAGTTCCCAGGTGGAGAGTGTCGTCAGCATGTCTCTAGTTCCCAGGTGGAGTGTGGGGTCAGTAGTGTCTCTACTTCCCAGGTGGAGTGTGGGGTCAGTGGTGTCTCCAGTTCCCACGTGGAGTTTGTGGTCAACGTGTCTCTAGTTCCTAGGTGGAGTGTGTGGTCATCGTGTTTCTAGTTCCCAGGTGAAGTTTGGGGTCAGCGTGTCTCTAGTTCCCAGGTGGAGTGTGGTGTCAGTGGTGTCTCTAGTTCCCAGGTGGAGTGTGGGGTCATCGTTTCTCTACTTTCCAGGTGGAGTGTGTGGTCAGTGTCCCTAGTTCCCAGGTGGAGTGTGGAGTCAGTGGTGTCTCTAGTTCCCATGTGGAGTGTGGGGTCAGCGTGTCTCTAGTTCCCAGGTGGAGTGTGTGGTCAGTGTCTCCAGTTCCCAGGTGGATTGTGTGGTCAGTGTGTCTAGTTCCCAGTGGAGTGTGTGGTCAGCGTGTCTCTAGTTCCCAGGTGGAGTGTGGGGTCAGCGTGTCTCTAGTTCCCAAGTGGAGTGTAGGTCAGCCTGTGTCTAGTTCCCAGGTGGAGTGTGAGGTCAGTGTGTCTCTAGTTCCCAGGTGGAGATGGGTCAATGTCTATAGTTCCGAAGTGGAGTGTGGGGTCAGTGTTGTCTCTAGTTCCCAGTTGGTGTGTGGGGTCTGCGTGTCTCTAGTTCCCAGGTGGAGTGTGGAGTAAGTGGTTCTCTAGTTCCCAGTTTGGATTGTGGGGTCAGTGGTGTCTCTAGTTCCCAGGTGGAGTGTGTGGTCAGTGTCTCTAGTTTCCAGGTGGAGTGTGGAGGCAGTGGTGTCTCTAGTTCCCAAGTGGAGTGTGTGGTCAACGTGTCTCTAGTTCCCAGGTGGAGTGTGTGGTCAGCGTGACTCTAGTTTCCAGGTGGAGTGTGTGGTCAGCGTGTCTCTAGTTCCCAGGTGGAGTGTGGGGTCAGCGTGTCTCTAGTTCCCAGGTGCAGTGTGGGGTCAGCGTGTCTCTAGTTCCCAGGTGGAGTGTGTGGTCAGCGTGTCTCTAGTTCCCAGGCGGAGTGTGGGTCAGTGGTGTTTCTAGTTCCCAGGTGGAGTGTGGGGTCAGTGGTGTCCCTAGTTCCCAGGTGGAGTGTGTGATCAGTTTGTCTCTAGTTCCCAGGTGGAGTGTGGGGTCAGTGGTGGTTCTAGGTCTCAGGTGGATTGTGGGTTCAGCGTGTCTCTGGATCCCAGGTGGAGTGTGTGGTCATCGTGTCTCTAGTTCCCAGTTGGAGTGTAGGGTAGTGGTGTTTCTAGTTCCCAAGTGGAGTGTGGGGTCAGTGGTGTCTCTAGTTCCCAGGTGGAGTGTGGGGTCAGTGTCTCTATTTCCCAGGTGGAGTGTGGGGTCAGCGTGTCTCTAGTTCCCAGGTGGCCTGTGTGGTCAGCGTGTCTCTAGTTTACATGTGGAGTGTGGGGTCAGTGGTGACTGTAGTTCCCAGGTGGAGTGTGGTGGCCATGGAGTCTCTAGTTTTCAGGTAGAGTGTGTGGTCAGCGTGTCTCTAGTTCCCAGGTGGAGTGTGTGGTCAGTGGTGGTTCTGGTTCCCTGGTGGATTGTGGGGTCAGTGTGTCTCTAGTTCCCAGGTGGAGTGTGGTGTTAGCGTGTCTCTAGTTCCCAGGTGGAGTGTGTGCTCAGCGTGTCTCTAGTTCCCAGTTGGAGTGTGGGGTCAGTGTCTCTAGTTCCCAGGTGGAGTGTGGGGTCAGCGTGTCTCTAGTGCCCAGGTGGAGTGTGGGGTCAGTGTGTCTCTAGTTCCCAGGTGGACTGTGGGTTCAGCGTGTCTCTAGTTCCCAGTGGAGTGTGGGGTAAGTGGTGTCTCTAGTTCCCAGATGGAGTGTGGCGTCAGCATGTCTCTACTTCCCAGGTGGATTGTGGGGTCAGCGTGTCTCTAGTGCCCAGGTGGAATGTGCGGTCAGTTGTGGTGCTAGTTCTCAGGTGGAGTGGTGGGTCAGCGTGTGTAACTTCCCAGGTGGAGTGTGGGGTCAGTGGTGGTTCTTGTTCCCAGGTGGAGTGTGGGGTCAGCGTGTCTCTACTTCCCAGGTGGAGTGTGGGGTCAGTGGTGTCTCTAGTTCCCACATGGAGTGTGTGGTCAGAGTGTCTCTAGTTCCCAGGTGGAGTGTGTGGTCAGCGTCTCTCTGGTTCCCAGGTGGAGTATGGGGTCAGTGGTGTCTCTAGTTCCCAGGTGGAGTGTGGGGTCAGTGGTGTCTCTAGTTCCCAGGTGGAGTGTGTGGACAGTGTGTCTCTAGTTTCCAGGTGTAGTGTGGGGTCAGTGGTGGTTCTAGTTCCCAGGTGGATTGTGGGTTCAGCGTGTCTCTAATCCCAGGTGGAGTGTGTGGTCATCGTGTCTCTAGTTCCCAGTTGGAGTGTAGGGTCAGCGTGTCTCTAGTTCCCAGGTGGAATGTGGGGTCAGCGTGTCTCTAGTTCCCAGTTGGAGTGTGGGGTCAGTGTCTCTATTTCCCAGGTGGAGTGTGGGGTCAGTGGTGTCTCTAGTTCCCAAGTGGAGTGTGGGTTCAGCATGTCTCTAGTTCCCAGTGGAGTGTGTGGTACGTGTGTCTCTAGTTCCCAGTTGGAGTGTGGGGTCAGCGTGTCCGTATTTCGCAGGTGCATTGTGGGGTCAGTGTCTCTACTTCCCAGGTGGAGTCGGGGTAAGCGTGTCTCTAGTTCCCAGGTGGAGTGTGGGGTCAGTGTCTCTAATTCTCAGGTGGAGTGTGGGGTCAGTGTCTCTAGCTCCCAGGTGGAGTGTGGAGTCAGTGGTGTCTCTAGTTCTCAGGTGGAGTGTGGGATCAGCGTGTCTCAGGTTCCCAGGTGGAGAGTGGGTAAAGCGTGTCTCTAGTTCGCAGGTGGAGTGTGGGGTCAGCGTGTCTCTAGTTCCCAGGTGGAGTGTGTGGTCAGTGTCTCTAGTTCCCCGGTGGAGTGTGGAGTCAGTGGTGTCTCTAGATCCCAGGTGGAGTGTGGGGTCAGCGTGTCTCTAGTTCCCAGGTGGAGTGTGGGTTCAGTGTGTCTCAGGTTCCCAGGTGGAGTGTGGGTAAAGCGTGTCTCTAGTTCGCAGGTGGAGTGTGGGGTCTGCGTGTCTCTAGTTCCCAGGTGGAGTGTGTGGTCAGTGTCTCTAGTTCCCAGGTGGAGTGTGGAGTCAGTGGTGTCTCTAGTTCCCAGGTGGAGTGTGGGGTCAGCGTGTCTCTAGTTCCCAGGTGGACTGTGGGGTCAGCGTGTCTCTAGTGCCCAGGTGGAGTGTGTTGTCTGTGTCCCTATTTCCCAGGTGGAGTGTGGGGTCAGCGTGTCTCTAGTTTCCAGGTGGAGTGTGGGGTCAGCGTGTCCATAGTTCCCAGGTGGAGTGTGTGGTCAGCGAGTCTCAGGTTCCCAGGTGGAGTGTGTGGTCATCGTGTCTCTAGTTCCCAGGTGGAGTGTGTGGTCAGCGTGTCTCTAGTTCCCAGGTGGAATGTGGGGTCAGCGTGTCTCTAGTTCCCAGTTGGAGTGTGGGGTCAGTGTCTCTCGTTCCCAGGTGGAGTGTGGGGTCCGTGTCTTTAGTTCCAGGTGGATTGTGGGTTCAGCGTGTCTCTAGTGCCCAGGAGGAGTATGGGGTCTGTGTGTCTCTATTTCCCAGGTGGAGTGTTTGGTCAATGGTGTCTCTAGTTCCCAGGTGGATTGTGGGGTCAGCGTGTATCTAGTTCCCAGTGGAGTGTGAGGTCAGTGGTGTCTCTAGTTCCCAGGTGGAGTGTGGGGTCAGCGTGTCTCTAGTTCCCAGGTGGAGTGTAAGGTCAGCGTGTCTCTAGTTCCCAGTGGAGTGTGGGGTCAGTGGTGTCTCTAGTTCCCAGATGGAGTGTGGGGTCAGCGTGTCGCTAGTTCCCAGTTGGAGTGTGGGGTCAGTGGTGTCTCTAGTTCCCAGGTGGAGTGTGTCGTCAGTGTCTCTAGTTTCCAGGTGGAGTGTGGAGTCAGTGGTGTCTCTAGTTCCCAGGTGGAGTGTGTGGTCAAAGTGTCTCTAGTTCCCAGGTGGAGTGTGTGGTCAGAGTGTGTCTAGTTTCCAGGTGGAGTGTGTGGTCAGCGTGTCTCTAGTTCCCAGGTGGAGTGTGGGGTCAACGTGTCTCTAGTTTCCAGGTGGAGTGTGGAGTCAGTGGTGTCTCTAGTTCCCAGGTGGAGTGTGTGGTCAAAGTGTCTCTAGTTCCCAGGTGGAGTGTGTGGTCAGAGTGTCTCTAGTTCCCAGGTGGAGTGTGTGGTCAGCGTCTCTCTGGTTCCCAGGTGGAGTATGGGGTCAGTGGTGTCTCTAGTTCCCAGGTGGAGTGTGGGGTCAGTGGTGTCTCTAGATCCCAGGTGGAGTGTGTGGTCAGTGTGTCTCTAGTTCCCAGGTGGAGTGTGGGGTCAGTGGTGGTTCTAGTTCCCAGGTGGATTGTGGGTTCAGCGTGTCTCTAGATCCCAGGTGGAGTGTGTGGTCATCGTGTCTCTAGTTCCCATGTGGAGTGTGGGACAGTGGTGACTGTAGTTCCCAGGTGGAGCGTGGGGTCCATGGTGTCTCTAGTTTTCAGGTGGAGTGTGTGGTCAGCGTGTCTCTAGTTCCCAGGTGGAGTGTGGGGTCAGTGGTGGTTCTAGTTCACTGGTGGATTGTGGGGTCAGCGTTTCTCTAGTTCCCAGGTGGAGTGTGGGGTCAGCGTGTCTCTATTTCCCAGGTGGAGTGTGGGGTCAGTGTGTCTCTAGTTCGCATGTGGAGTGTGTGGTCAGTGGTGTCTCCAGTTCCCAGGTGGTGTGTGGGGTCATCGTGTCTCTAATTCCCAGGTGGAGTGTGAGGTCAGCGTGTCTCTAGTTCCCAGGTGGAGTGTGGGGTCAGCGTGTCTCTAGTTCCCAGGTGGAGTGTGGGGTCAGTGTCTCTAGTTCCCAGGTGGAGTGTGGGGTCAGTGTCTCTAGTTCCCGGTGGAGTGTGGGGTCAGCGTGTCTCTCGTGCCCAGGTGGAGTAATCGGTCAGTGTGTCTCTAGTTCCCAGGTAAAGTGTGTGGTCAGTGGTGTCTCTAGTTCCCAGGTGGAGTGTGTGGTCAGCGTGTCTCTAGTTCCCAGTGGAGTGTGGGGTAAGTGTTGTCTCTAGTTCCCAGGTGGAGTGTGGGGTCAGCGTGTCTCTAGTTCCCAGGTGGAGTGTGGGGTCAGCGTGTCTCTAGTCCCCAGGTGGAGTGTGGGGTCAGTTGTGGTTCTAGTTCTCAAGTGGAGTGGTTGGTCAGCGTGTGCTACTTCCCAGGTGTAGTGTGGGGTCAGTGGTCGTTCTTGTTCCCAGGTGGAGTGTGGGGTCAGCGTGTCTCTATTTCCCAGGTGGAGTGTGGGGTCAGTGGTATCTCTAGTTCCCAAGTGGAGTGTGTGGTCAGCATGTCTCTAGTTCCCAGTGGAGTGTGTGGTACGTGTGTCTCTAGTTCACAGTTGGAGTGTGGGGTCAGCGTGTCTGTATTTCCCAGGTGCATTGTGGGGTCAGTGTCTCTCGTTCCCAGGTGGAGTCGGGGTAAGCGTGTCTCTAGTTCCCAGGTCGAGTGTGGGGTCAGTGTCTCTAGTTTTCAGGTGGAGTGTGGGGTCAGTGTCTCTAGTTCCCAGGTGGAGTGTGGAGTCAGTGGTGTCTCTAGTTCTCAGGTGGAGTGTGGGGTCAGCGTGTCTCAGGTTCCCAGGTGGAGTGTGGAGAAAGCGTGTCTCTAGTTCGCAGGTGGAGTGTGGGGTCAGCGTGTCTCTAGTTCCCAGGTGGAGTGTGTGGAAAGTGTCTCTAGTTCCCAGGTGGAGTTTGGAGTCAGTGGTATCTCTAGTTCCCAGGTGGAGTGTGGGGTCAGCGTGTCTCTTGTTCCCAGGTGGAGTGTGGGGTCAGCGTGTCTCTAGTGCCCAGGTGGAGTGTGTGGTCTGTGTCTCTATTTCCCAGGTGGAGTGTGGGTTCAGCGTGTCTCTAGTTCCCAGGTGGAGTGTGGGGTCAGCATGTCTCTAGTTCCCAGGTGGAGTGTGTGGTCAAAGTGTCTCTAGTTCCCAGGTGGAGTGTGTGGTCAGAGTGTCTCTAGTTTCCAGGTGGAGTGTGTGGTCAGCGTGTCTCTAATTCCCAGGTGGAGTGTGGGGTCAACGTGTCTCTAGTTTCCAGGTGGAGTGTGGAGTCAGTGGTGTCTCTAGTTCCCAGGTGGAGTGTGTGGTCAATGTGTCTCTAGTTCCCAGGTGGAGTGTGTGGTCAGAGTGTCTCTAGTTCCCAGGTGGAGTGTGTGGTCAGCGTCTCTCTGGTTCCCAGGTGGAGTATGGGGTCAGTGGTGTCTCTAGTTCCCAGGTGGAGTGTGGGGTCAGTGGTGTCTCTAGTTCCCAGGTGGAGTGTGTGGTCAGTGTGTCTCTAGTTCCCAGGTGGAGTGTGGGGTCAGTGGTGGTTCTAGTTCCCAGGTGGATTGTGGGTTCAGCGTGTCTCTAGATCCCAGGTGGAGTGTGTGGTCATCGTGTCTCTAGTTCCCATGTGGAGTGTGGGGCAGTGGTGACTGTAGTTCCCAGGTGGAGCGTGGGGTCCATGGTGTCTCTAGTTTTCAGGTGGAGTGTGTGGTCAGCGTGTCTCTAGTTCCCAGGTGGAGTGTGGGGGGGTCAGTGGTGGTTCTAGTTCCCTGGTGGATTGTGGGGTCAGCGTGTCTCTAGTTCCCAGGTGGAGTGTGGGGTCAGCGTGTCTCTATTTCCCAGGTGGAGTGTGGGGTCAGTGTGTCTCTAGTTCCATGTGGAGTGTGTGGTCAGTGGTGTCTCCAGTTCCCAGGTGGTGTGTGGGGTCATCGTGTCTCTAATTCCCAGGTGGAGTGTGTGGTCAGCGTGTCTCTAGTTCCCAGGTGGAGTGTGGGGTCAGCGTGTCTCTAGTTCCCAGGTGGAGTGTGGGCTCAGGGTGTCTCTAGTTCCCAGTTGGAGTGTGGGGTCAGTGTCTCTAGTTCCCACGTGGAGTGTGGGGTCAGTGTCTCTAGTTCCCGGTGGAGTGTGGGGTCAGCGTGTCTCTCGTGCCCAGGTGGAGTAATCGGTCATTGTGTCTCTAGTTCCCAGGTAAAGTGTGTGGTCAGTGGTGTCTCTAGTTCCCAGGTGGAGTGTGTGGTCAGAGTGTCTCTAGTTCCCAGTGGAGTGTGGGGTAAGTGTTGTCTCTAGTTCCCAGGTGGAGTGTGGGGTCAGCGTGTCTCTAGTTCCCAGGTGGAGTGTGGGGTCAGCGTGTCTCTAGTCCCCAGGTGGAGTGTGGGGTCAGTTGTGGTTCTAGTTCTCAGGTGGAGTGGTTGGTCAGCGTGTGCTACTTCCCAGGTGTAGTGTGGGGTCAGTGGTCGTTCTTGATCCCAGGTGGAGTGTGGGGTCAGCGTGTCTCTATTTCCCAGGTGGAGTGTGGGGTCAGTCGTATCTCTAGTTCCCAAGTGGAGTGTGTGGTCAGCATGTCTCTAGTTCCCAGTGGAGTGTGTGGTACGTGTGTCTCTAGTTCACAGTTGGAGTGTGGGGTCAGCGTGTCTGTATTTCCCAGGTGCATTGTGGGGTCAGTGTCTCTCGTTCCCAGGTGGAGTCGGGGTAAGCGTGTCTCTAGTTCCCAGGTCGAGTGTGGGGTCAGTGTCTCTAGTTCTCAGGTGGAGTGTGGGGTCAGTGTCTCTAGTTCCCAGGTGGAGTGTGGAGTCAGTGGTGTCTCTAGTTCTCAGGTGGAGTGTGGGGTCAGCGTGTCTCAGGTTCCCAGGTGGAGTGTGGGTAAAGCGTGTCTCTAGTTCGCAGGTGGAGTGTGGGGTCAGCGTGTCTCTAGTTCCCAGGTGGAGTGTGTGGTCAGTGTCTCTAGTTCCCAGGTGGAGTTTGGAGTCAGTGGTATCTCTAGTTCCCAGGTGGAGTGTGGGGTCAGCGTGTCTCTTGTTCCCAGGTGGAGTGTGGGGTCAGCGTGTCTCTAGTGCCCAGGTGGAGTGTGTGGTCTGTGTCTCTATTTCCCATGTGGAGTGTGGGTTCAGCGTGTCTCTAGTTCCCAGGTGGAGTGTGGGGTCAGCATGTCTCTAGTTCCCAGGTGGAGTGTATGGTCAGCGTGTCTCAGGTTCCCAGGTGGAGTGTGTGTTCAGCGTGTCTCTAGTTCCCAGGTGGATCGTGGGGTCTGCGTGTCTCTAGTCCCGAGGTGGTGTGGTGTCAGTGTGTGTCTAGTCCCCAGGTGGAGTTTGGGGTCTGTTGTGGTTCTATTTCCCTAGTGGAGTGCGGGGTCAGCATGTGCTACTTCCCAGGAGGAGTGCGGTGTCAGTGGTGTCTCTAGTTCCCAGGTGGAGTGTGTGGTCAGTGTCTCCAGTTCCCAGGTGGAGTGTGGGGTCAGCTTGTCTCTAGTTTTCAGGTGTAGTTGGGGTCAGCGTGTCTCTAGTTCCCAGGTGGTCTGTGTGATCAGCGTGTCTCTAGTTCCCAGTTCGAGTGTGGGGTCAGTGTCTCTAGTTCCCAGGTGGAGTGTGGGTTCAGTGTCTATAGTTCCAGGTGCATTGTGGGGTCACCGTGTCTCTAGTTACCAGGTGCAGTGCGGGGTCATCCTGTCTCTAGTTCCCATGTGGAGTGTGGAGTCAGTGGTGTCTCTAGTTCTCAGGTGGAGTGTGGGGTCAGCGTGTCTTAGGTTCCCAGGTGGAGTGTGGGTAAAGCGTGTCTCTAGTTCTCAGGTGGAGTGTGGGGTCAGCGTGTCTCTAGTTCCCAGGTGGAGTGTGTGCTCAATGTCTCTAGTTCCCAGGTGGAGTGTGGAGTCAGTGGTATCTCTAGTTCCCAGGTGGAGTGTGGGGTCAGTGTGTCTCTAATTCCCAGGAGGAGTGTGGGGTCAGTGGTGGTTCTAGTTCCCAGATGGATTGTGGGTTCAGCGTGTCCCTGGATCCCAGGTGGAGTGTGTGGTCATCGTGTCCCTAGTTCCCAGGTGGAGTGTAGGGTCAGTGGTGTTTCTAGTTCCCAGGTGGAGCGTGGGGTCAGTGGTGTCTCTAGTTCCCCAGTGGAGTGTGGGGTCAGTGTCTCTATTTCCCAGGTGGAGTGTGGTGTCAGTGGTGGTTCTAGTTTCCTGGTGGATTGTGGGGTCATCGTGTCTGTAGTTCCCAGGTGGAGTGTGGGGTCAGTGGTGTCTCTAGTTCCCAGGAGGTGTGTGTGGTCAGTGGTGGTTTTAGTTCCCAGGTGGATTGTGGTGTCAGCGTGTCTCTATTTCCCAGGTGGAGTGTGTGGTCAGAGTGTTTCTAGTTCCCATGTGGAGTGTGGGGTCAGCGTGTCTCTACTTCCCAGGTGGAATGTGGGGTCAGTGTGTCTCTAGTTCCCAGGTGGAGTGTGTGGTCAGTGGTGTCTCTAGTTCCCAGGTGGTTTGTGGGGTCATCGTGTCTCTAGTTCCCAGGGGGAGTGTGTGGTCAGCGTGTCTCTATTTCCCAGGTGGAGTGTGGGGTCTGCATGTCTCTAGTTCCCAGGTGGAGTGTGGGGTCATCGTGTCTCTAGTTCCCAGTGGAGTGTGGGGTCAGTGGTGTCTCTGGTTCCCAAGTGGAGTGTGGGTCAGCGTGTCTGTAGTTCCCAGGTGGAATGTGGGGTCAGCGTGTCTCTAGTTCCCAGGTGGAGTGTGGTCACTGTCTCTAGTTCCCAGGTGGTTGTAGGGTCAGCGTGTCTCTAGTTCCCTGGTGGAGTGTGGGGTCAGTGGTGTCTCTAGTTCCCAAGTGGAGTGTGGGGTCAGCGTGTCTCTAGTTCCCAGTGGAGTGTGTGGTACGTGTGTCTCTAGTTCCCAGGTGGAGTGTAGGGTCAGCGTGTCTCTACTTCCCAGGTGCAGTCTGGGTTCAGCGTGTCTCTAGTTCCCAGTGGAGTGTGGGGTCAGCGTGTCTCTATTTCCCAAGTGGAGTGTGGGGTCAGTGGTGTCTCTAGTTCCCAAGTGGAGTGTGTGGTCAGCGTGTCTCTAGTTCCCAGTGGAGTGTGTGGTACGTGTGTCTCTTTTTCCCAGGTGGAGTGTGGGGTCAGCGTGTCTCTGTTTCCCAGGTGCAATGTGGGGTCAGTGTCTCTAGTTCCCGGTGGAGTGTGGGGTCAGCGTGTCTCTAGTGCCCAGGTGGAGTATTCGGTCAGTGTGTCTCTAGTTCCCAGGTAAAGTGTGTGGTCAGTGGTGTCTCTAGTTCCCAGGTGGAGTGTGGGGTCAGCGTGTCTCTAGTTCCCAGTGGAGTGTGGGGTAATTGGTGTCTCTAGTTCCCAGGTGGAGTGTGGGTTCAGCGTGTCTCTAGTTCCCAGGTGGAGTGTGGGGTCAGCGTGTCTCTAGTCCCCAGGTGGAGTGTGGGGTCAGTTGTGGTTCTAGTTCTCAGGTGGAGTGGTGGGTCAGCGTGTGCTACTTCCCAGGTGTAGTGTGGGGTCACTGTTCGTTCTTGTTCCCAGGTGGAGTGTGGGGTCAGCGTGCCTCTATTTCCCAGGTGGAGTGTGGGGTCAGTGGTGTCTCTAGTTCCCAAGTGGAATGTGGGGTCAGCGTTTCTCTAGTTCCCAGTGGAGTGTGTGGTACGTGTGTCTCTAGTTCCCAGTTGGAGTGTGGGGTCAGCGTGTCTGTATTTCCCAGGTGCATTGTGGGGTCAGTGTCTCTAGTTCCCAGGTGGATTCGGGGTAAGCGTTTCTCTAGTTCCCAGGTGGAGTGTGGGGTCAGTGTCTCTAGTTCTCAGGTGGAGTGTGGGGTCAGTGTCTCTAGTTCCCAGGTGGAGTGTGGAGTCAGTGGTGTCTATAGTTCTCAGGTGTAGTGTGGGGTCAGCGTGTCTCAGGTTCCCAGGTGGAGTGTAGGTAAAGCGTGTCTCTAGTTCGCAGGTGGAATGTGGGGTCAGAGTGTCTCTAGTTCCCAGGTGGAGTGTGTGGTCAGTGTCTCTAGTTTCCATATGGAGTGTGGAGTCAGTGGTGTCTCTAGTTCCCAGGTGGAGTGTGGGGTCAGTGTGTCTCTAGTTGCCAGGTGGAGTGTGGAGTCAGCGTGTCTCTAGTGCCCAGGTGGAGTGTGTGGTCTGTGTCTCTATTTCCCAGGTGGAGTGTGGGGACAGCGTGTGCTAGTTCCCAGGTGGAGTGCGGTTTCAGTGGTGGTTCTAGTTCCCAGGTGGAGTGTGGAGTCAGTGAAGTCTCTAGTTCCTAGGTGGAGTTTGTGGTCAGCGTGTCTCTAGTACCCAGGTGGAGTGTGGGTCAGCGTGTCTCTAGTTCCCAGGTTGAGTGTGGGGTCAGCGTGTCTCTAGTTCCCAGGTGCAGTGTGGGGTCAGCGTGTCTCTAGTTCCCAGGTGGAGTGTGTGGTCAGTGTTTCTAGTTCCAGGTGGAGTGTGAGGTCAGCGTGTCTCTAGTGCCCAGGTGGAATATGGGGTCAGCATGTCTCTAGTTCCCACGTGGAGTGTGGGTTCAGCGTGTCTCTAGTTCCCAGGTGGAGTGTGGCGTCAGCGTGTCTCTAGTTCCCAGTGGAGTTTGGGGTCAGTGGTTTCTCTAGTTCCGAGGTGGCGTGTGGGGTCAGCATGTCTCTAGTTCCCAGGTGGAGTTGGGGTCTGCGTGTCTCTAGTCCCCAGGTGGAGTGTGGGGTCAGCGTGTGTCTAGTCCCCAGGTGCAGTTTAGGGTCTGTTGTGGTTCTATTTCCCTAGTGGAGTGCGGGGTCAGCATGTGCTACTTCCCAGGAGGAGTGCGGTGTCAGTGGTGGTTCTAGTTCCCAGGTGGAGTGTGGAGTCAGTGGTGTCTCTAGTTCCCAGGTGGAGTGTGGGGTCACCGTGTCTCTAGTTCACAGGTGGAGTGTGGGGTCAGCGCGTCTGCAGTTCCCAGGTGGAGTGTGAGGTCAGTGTCTCAAGTTCCCAGGTGGAGTGTGGGGTCATCGTGTCTCTAGTTTTCAGGTGGAGTTGGGGTCAGCGTGTCTCTAGTTCCCAGGTGGTGTGTGTGGTCAGCGTGTCTCTAGTTCCCAGTTGGAGTGTGGGGTCAGTGTCTCTAGTTCCCAGGTGGAGTGTGGGTTCAGTGTCTATAGTTCCAGGTGCATTGTGGGGTCACCGTGTCTCTAGTTCCCAGGTGGAGTGCGAGGTCAGCCTGTCTCTAGTTCCCAGGTGGAATGTGGAGTCAGTGGTGTCTCTAGTTCTCAGGTGGAGTGTGGGGTCAGCGTGTCTCAGGTTCCCAGGTGGAGTGTGGGTAAAGCGTGTCTCTAGTTCGCAGGTGGAGTGTGGGGTCAGCGTGTCTCTAGTTCCCAGGTGGAATGTGTGGTCAGTGTCTCTAGTTCCCAGGTGGAGTGTGGAGTCAGTGGTGTCTCTAGTTCCCAGGTGGAGTGTGGGGTCAGCGTGTCTCTTGTTCTCAGGTGGAGTGTGGGGTCAGCGTGTCTCTAGTGCCCCGGTGGAGTGTGTGGTCTGTGTCTCTATTTCCCAGGTGGAGTGTGCGTTCAGCGTGTCTCTAGTTCCCAGGTGGAGTGTGGGGTCAGCATGTCTCTAGTTCCCAGGTGGAGTGTATGGTCAGCCTGTCTCAGGTTCCCAGGTGGAGTGTGTGTTCATCGTGTCTCTAGTTCCCAGGTGCAGTGTGTGGTCAGCGTGTCTCTAATTCCCAGGTAGAGTATGGGGTCAGCGTGTCTCTAGTTCTCAGGTGGAGTGTGTGGTCAGCGTGTCTCTAGTTCCCAAGTGGAGTGTAGTGTAATGGTGTCTCTAGTTCCGAGGGGGTGTGGGGTCAGCGTGTCTCTAGTTCCCAGGTGGAGTGTGGGGTCAGCGTGTCTCTATTCCCAGTGGTATGTGGGGCCAGTGCTGCCTCTATTTCCCAGGTGGAGTGTCGGGTCAGCGTGTATCTAGTTCCCAGGTGGAGTGTGGTGTCAGCGTGCCTCTAGTCCCCAGGTGGAGAGTGGGGTCATTGGTGGTTCTAGTTCGCAGGGGGAGTCAGGGGTCAGCGTGTGATAGTTCCTAGGTGGAGTGCGGGTTCATTGGTGGTTCTAGTTCCCAGGTGGAGTGTGGAGTCAGTGAAGTCTCTAGTTCCTAGGTGGAGTTTGTGGTCAGCGTGTCTCTAGTACCCAGGTGGAGTGTGGGTCAGCGTGTCTCTAGTTCCCAGGTGGAGTGTGGGGTCAGCGTGTCTCTAGTTCCCAGGTGGAGTGTGGGGTCAGCGTGTCTCTAATTCCCAGGTGGAGTGTGGGGTCAGTGTCTCTTGTTCCAGGTGGAGTGAGAGGTCAGCGTGTCTCTAGTGCCCACGTGGAATATGGGGTCAGCATGTCTCTAGTTCCCAGGTGGAGTGTGTGGTCAGTGGTGTCTCTAGTTCCCAGGTGGAGTGTGGGTTCAGCGTGTCTCTAGTTCCGAGGTGGCATGTGGGGTCAGCATGTCCCTAGTTCCCAGGTGGAGTGTGGGGTCAGCGTGTCTCTAGTTTCCAGGTGGAGTGTGTGGTCAGCGTGTCTCTAGTTCCCAGGTGGAGTTTGGGGTCAGCGTGTCTCTAGTTCCCAGGTGGAGTGTGGGGTCAGTGGTGTCTCTAGTTCCCAGGTGGAGTGTTTGGTCAGCATGTCTCTAGTTCCCAGGCGGAGTGTGTGGTCAGAATGTCTCTAGTTCCCAGGTGGAGTGTGGGGTCAGTGTTGTCTCTCGTTCCCAGGTGGAGTGTGGGGTCAGCATGTCTCTAGTTCCCAGGTGGAGTGTGTGGTCAGTGTGTCTCTAGTTCCCAGGTGGAGTGTGGGGTCAGTGGTTGTTCTAGTTCCCAGGTGGATTGTGGGTTCAGCGTGTCCCTCATCCCAGGTGGAGTGTGTGGTCATCGTGTCCCTAATTCCCAGGTGGAGTGTAGGGTCAGTGGTGTTTCTAGTTCCCAGGTGGAGTGTGGGGTCAGTGGTGTCTCTAGTTCCCCAGTGGAGTGTGGGGTCAGTGTCTCTATTTCCCCGGTGGAGTGTGGGGTCAGCGTGTCTCTAGTTCCCAGGTGGCGTGTGTGGTTATTCGGGACGCTAGTTCCCTTGTGGAGTGTGGGGTCAGTGGTGTCTCTAGTTCCCAGGTGGAGTGTGGGGTCCATGGTGTCTCTAGTTTCCAGGTGCAATGTGTGGTCAGGGTGTCTCCAGTTCCAAGGTGGAGTGTTGGGTCAGTGGTGGTTCTAGTTCCCTGGTGGATTGTGGAGCCATCGTGTCTCTAGTTCCCAGGTGGAGTGTGGAGTCAGTGGTGTCTCTAGTTCCCAGGTGGAGTGTGGGGTCAGTGTCTGTATTTCCCAGGTGGAGTGTGGGGTCATCGTGTCTCTAGTTCCCACGTGGAGTGTGTGGTCACCGTGTCTCTCGTTCCCAGGTGGAGTGTGGGGTCAGTGGTGTCTCTAGTTCCCAGGTGGAGTGTGGTGTCAGGGTGTATCTAGTTCCCAGGTGGATTGTGTGGTCTGCGTGTCTGTAGTTCCCAGGTGTTGTGTGGGGTCAGTGGTGATTCTATTTCCCAGGTGGATTGTGGGGTCAGCGTGTCTCTATTTCCCAGGTGGAGTGTGTGGTCAGCGTGTTTCTAGTTCCCATGTGGAGTGTCGGGTCAGCGTTTCTCTAGTTCCCAGGTGGAGTGTGTTGTCAGTGTGTCTCTAGTTCCCAGGTGGAGTGTGTGGTCAGTGGTGTCTCTAGTTCCCAGGTGGAGTGTGGGGTCAGTGGTGTCTCTAGTTCCCAGGTGGAGTGTCGGGTCAGTAGTGTCTCTAGTTCCCAGGTGGAGTGTGTGGTCAGTGTGTCTCTAGTTGCCAGGTGGAGTGTGGGGGTCAGTGGTGGTTGTAGTTCCCAGGTGGATTGTGGGTTCAGCCTGTCCCTAGATCCCAGGTGGAGTGTGTGGTCATCGTGTCCCTAGTTCCCAGGTGTAGTGTAGGGTCAGTGGTGTTTCTAGTTCCCAGGTGGATTGTGGGTTCAGTGGTGTCTCTAGTTCCCCAGTGTAGTGTGGGGTCAGTGTCTCTATATCCCCGGTGGAGTGTGGGGTCAGCGTGTCTCTAGTTCCCAGGTGGCGTGTGCGGTTACTCGGGACTCTAGTTCCCATGTGGAGTGTGGGGTCAGTGGAGTCTCTAGTTCCCAGGTGGACTGTGGGGTCCATGGTGTCTCTAGTTTCCAGGTGGAATGTGTGGTCAGGGTTTCTCTAGTTCCCAGGTGGAGTGTGGGGTCAGTGGTGGTTCTAGTTCCCTGGTGGATTGTGGGGCCATCGTGTCTCTAGTTCCCAGGTGGAATGTGGAGTCAGTGGTGTCTCTAGTTCCCAGGTGGAGTGTGTGGTCAGTGTCTCTATTTCCCAGGTGGAGTGTGGGGTCATCGTGTCTCTAGTTCCCACGTGGAGTTTGTGGTCAGCGTGTCTCTCGTTCCCAGGTGGAGTGTGGGGTCAGTGGTGTCTCTAGTTCCCAGGTGGAGTGTGGTGTCAGGGTGTATCTAGTTCCAGGTGGAGTGTGTGGTCTGCGAGTCTCTAGTTCCCACGTGGAGTGTGGGGTCAGTGGTGGTTCTAGTTCCCAGGTGGATTGTAGGGTCAGCGTGTCTCTATTTCCCAGGTGGATTGTGTGGTCAGCGTGTTTCTAGTTCCCATGTGGAGTGTGGGGTCAGCGTTTCTCTAGTTCCCAGGTGGAGTGTGGGTCAGTGTGTCTCTAGTTCCAAGGTGGAGTGTGTGGTCAGTGGTGTCTCTAGTTCCCAGGTGGTGTGTGGGGTCATCGTGTCTCTAGTTTCCAGCGGGAGTGTGTGGTCAGCGCGTCTCTATTTCCCAGGTGGAGTGTGGGGTCAGCATGTCTCTAGTTCCCAGGTGGAGTGTGGGGTCAGCGTGTTTCTAGTTCCCAGTGGAATGTGGGGTCAGTGGTGTCTCTAGTTCCCAAGTGGAGTGTGGGTCAGCGTGTCTCTAGTTCCCAGTTGGAGTGTGGGGTCAGCGTGTCTCTAGTTCCCAGGTGGAGTGTGTGGTCAGTGGTGTCTCTAGTTCCCAGGTGGAGTGTGGGGTCAGCGTGTCTCTAGTCCCCAGGAGGAGTGTGGTGTCATTTGTGGTTCTAGTTCTCAGGTGGAGTGGTGGCTCAGCGTGTGCTACTTTCCAGGTGGAGTGTAGGGTCAGTGGTGGTTCTTGTTCCCAGGTGGAGTGTGGGGTCAGCGTGTCTCTATTACCCAGGTGGAGTGTGGGGTCAGTGGTGTCTCTAGTTCCCAAGTGGAGTGTGGGGTGAGCGTGTCTCTAGTTCCCAGTGGAGTGTGTGGTACGTGTGTCTCTAGTTTCGAGTTGGAGTGTGGGGTCAGCGTGTCTGTATTTTCCAGGTGCATTGTGGGGTCAGTGTCTCTAGTTCCCAGGTGGAGTCGGGGAACGCGTGTCTCTAGTTCCCAGGCGGAGTGTGCGGTCAGTGTCTCTAGTTCTCAGGTGGAGTGTGGGGTCAGTGTCTCTAGTTCCCAGGTGGAGTGTGGAGTCAGTGGTGTCTCTAGTTCTCAGGTGGAGTGTGGGGTCAGCGAGTCTCAGGTTCCCAGGTGGAGTGTAGGTAAAGGGTGTCGCTAGTTCGCAGCTGAAGTGTGGGGTCAGCTTGTCTCTAGTTCCCAGGTGGAGTGTGTGGTCAGTGTCTCTAGTTCCCAGGTGGAGTGTGGAGTCAGTGGTGTCTCTAGTTCCCAGGTGGAGTGTGGGGTCAGCGTGTCTCTAGTTCCCAGGTGGAGTGTGGGGTCAGCGTGTCTCTAGTGCCCAGGTGGAGTGTGTGGTCTGTGTCTCTATTTCCGAGGTGGAGTGCGGGGTCAGCGTGTCTCTATTTCCCAGGTGGAGTGTGGGGTCAGTGTGTCTCTAGTTCCCAGGTGGAGGGTGTGGTCAGTGGTGTCTCTAGTTTCCAGGTGGTGTGTGGGGTCATCGTGTCTCTAGTTCCCAGGAGGAGTGTGTGGTCAGCGTGTCTCTATTTCCCAGGTGGAGTGTGGGGTCAGCATGTCTCTAGTTCCCAGGTGGAGTGTGGGGTCAGCGTGTCTCTAGTTCCCAGTGGAGTGTGGGGTCCGTGGTGTCTCTAGTTCCCAAGTGGAGTGTGGGTCAGCGTGTCTCTAGTTCCCACTTGGAGTGCGGGGTCAGCCTGTCTCTAGTTCCCAGATGGAGTGTGTGGTCAGTGGTGTCTCTAATTCCCAGGTGGAGTGTGTGGTCAGTGGTGTCTCTAGTTCCAAGGTGGAGTGCGTGGTCAGCCTGTCTCTAGTTCCCAGGTGGAGTGTGTGGTCAGTGGTGTCTCTAGTTCCCAGGTGGAGTGTGGGGTCAGCGTGTCTGTAGTTCCCAGGTGGATTGTGCGGTCAGCATGTCTCTAGTTCCCATGAGGAGCGCGGGGTCAGTGGTGTCTCTAGTTCCCAGGTGGAGTGTGTGGTCAGCTTGTCTCTAGTTCCCAGGTGGAGTGTGGGGTCAGCGTGTCTCTAGTTTCCAGGTGGAGTGTGTGCTCAGCGTGTCTCTAGTTCCCAGTGGTGTGTGTGGTACGTGTGTCTCTAGTTCCCAGTTGGAGTGTGGGGTCAGCATGTCTGTATTTCCCAGGTGCATTGCGGGGTCAGTGTCTCTAGTTCCCAGGTGGAGTCGGGGTAAGCGTTTCTCTAGTTCCCAGGTGGAGTGTGGGGTCAGTGTCTCAAGTTCTCAGGTGGAGTGTGGGGTCAGTGTCTCTAGTTCCCAGGTGGAGTGTGGAGTCAGTGGTGTCTATAGTTCTCAGGTGGAGTGTGGGGTCAGCGTGTCTCAGGTTCCCAGGTGGAGTGGGGGTAAAGCGTGTCTCTAGTTCGCAGGTGGAGTGTGTGGTCAGTGTCTCTAGTTCCCAGGTGAAGTGTGGAGTCAGTGGTGTCTCTAGTTTCCAGGTGGAGTGTGGGGTCAGCGTGTCTCTAGTTGCCAGGTGGAGTGTAGGGTCAGCGTGTTTCTAGTGCCCAGGTGGAGTGTGTGGTCTGTGTCTGTATTTCCCAGGTGGAGTGTGGGGACAGCGTGTCTCTATTTCTCAGATGGAGTGTGGGGTCAGCGTGTCTCTAGTTTCCAGGTGGAGTGTGTGGTCAGCGTGTCTCAGGTTCCCAGGTGGAGTGTGTGGTCAGCATGTCTCTAGTTCCCAGGTGGACTGTGTGGTCAGCGTGTCTCTAGTTCCCAGGTAGAGTATGGGGTCCGCGTGTCTCTAGTTCACAGGTGGAGTGTGTGGTCAGTGTGTCTCTAGTTCCCAAGTGGAGTGTGGTGTAATGGTGTCTCTAGTTCCGAGGTGGTGTGCGGGGTCAGCGTGTCTGTAGTTCCCAGGTGGAGTGTGGGGTCAGCGTGTCTCTAGTTCCCAGTGTGTGGTCAGCGTGTCTCTAGTTCCCAGTGGAATGTGGGGCCAGTGGTGTCTCTAGTTCCCAGGTGGAGTGTCGGGTCAGCGTGTATCTAGTTCCCAGGTGGAGTGCGGGTTCAGTGGTGGTTCTAGTTCCCAGGTGGAGTGTGGAGTCAGTGAAGTCTCTAGTTCCTAGGTGGAGTTTGTGGTCAGCGTGTCTCTAGTACCCAGGTGGAGTGTGGGTCAGCGTGTCTCTAGTTCCCAGGTGGAGTGTGGGGTCAGCGTGTCTCTAGTTCCCAGGTGGAGTGTGGGGTCAGCGTGTCTCTAGTTCCCAGGTGGAGTGTGTGGTCAGTGTTTATAGTTCCAGGTGGAGTGTGAGGTCAGCGTGTCTCTAGTGCCCAGGTGGAATATGGGGTCAGCATGTCTCTAGTTCCCAAGTGGGGTGTGTTGTCAGTGGTGCCTCTAGTTCCCAGGTGGAGTGTGGGGTCAGCGTGTCCCTAGTTCCCAGGTGGTGTGTGGGGTCAGCGTGTCTCTACTTCCCAGGTGGAGTGTGGGGTCAGCGTGTCTCTAGTTCCCAGGTGGAGTGTGGTGTCAGCGTGTCTCTAGTCCCCAGGTGGAGTGTGGGGTTATCGTGTGTCTAGTCCCCAGGTGGAGTTTGGGGTCTGTTGTGGTTCTATTTCCTTAGTGGAGTGCGGGGTCAGCATGTGCTACTTCCCAGGGGGAGTGCGGGGTCACGGTGGTTCTAGTTTCCAGGTGGAGTGTGGAGTCAGTGGTGTCTCTAGTTCCCAGGTGGAGTGTGGGGTCAACGTGTCTCTAGTTCACAGGTGGAGTGTGAGGTCAGCGCGTCTGCAGTTCCCAGCTGGAGTGTGTGTTCAGTGTCTCCAGTTCCCAGGTGGAGTGTGGGATCAGCGTGTCTCTAGTTTTCAGGTGGAGTTGGGGTCAGCGTGTGTCTAGTTCCGAGGTGTTGTGTGTGGTCAGCGTGTCTCTACTTCCCAGTTGGAGTGTGGGATCAGTCTCTAGTTCCCAGGTGGAGTGTGGGTTCAGTGTCTCTAGTTCCCAGGTGGAGTGTGGGGTCACCGTGTCTCTAGTTCCCAGGTGGAGTGCGGGGTCAGCCTGTCTCTAGTTCCCAGGTGGAATGTGTGGTCAGTGGTGTCTCTAATTCCCAGGTGGAGTGTGTAGTCAGTGGTGTCTCTAGTTGCCAGGTGGAGTGCGGGGTCAGCCTGTCTCTAGTTCCCAGTGGAGTGTGTGGTCAGTGGTGTCTCTAGTTCCCAGGTGGAGTGTGGTGTCAGCGTGTCTGTAGTTCCCAGGTGGATTGTGGTGTCAGCATGTCTCTAGTTCCCAGGTGGAGTGTGTGGTCAGCATGTCTCTAGTTCCCAGGTGGAGTGTGGGGTCAGTGGTGTCTCTAGTTCCCAGGTGGAGTGTGTGGTCAGTGTGTCTCTAGTTCCCAGGTGGAGTTTGGGGTCAGTGGTGGTTCTAGTTCCCAGGTGGATTGTGGGTTCAGCGTGTCCCTAGATCCCAGGTGGAGTGTGTGGTCATCGTGTCCCTAGTTCCCAGGTGGAGTGTAGGGTCAGTGGTGTTTCTAGTTCCCAGGTGGAGTGTGGGGTCAGTGGTGTCTCTAGTTCCCCAGTGGAGTGTGGGGTCAGTGTCTCTATTTCCCCGGTGGAGTGTGGGGTCAGCGTGTCTCTAGTTCCCAGTGGAGTGTGGGGTCAGTGGGGTCTCTAGTTCCCAAGTGGAGTGTGGGTCAGCGTGTCTCTAGTTCCCAGGTGGAGTGTGGGGTCAGCGTGTCTCTAGTTCCCAGGTGGAGTGTGGGGTCAGTGGTGTCTCTAGTTCCCAGGTGGAGTGTGTGGTCAGCGTGTATCTAGTTCCCAGGTGGAGTGTGGGGTCAGCGTGTCTCTAGTTCCCAGGTGGAGTGTGGGGTCAGTGGTGGTTCTAGTTTCCTGGTGGATTGTGGGGTCATCGTGTCTCTAGTTTCCAGGTGGAGTGTGGTGTCAGTGGTGTCTCTAGTTACCAGGTGGAGTGTGGGGTCAGCGTGTCTCTAGTTCCCAGTTGGCGTGTGGGGTCAGTGGTGTCTCTAGTTCCCAGGTGGAGTATGTGGTCAGTGTCTCTAGTTTCCGGGTGGAGTGTGTGGTCAGCGTGTCTCTAGTTCCCAGGTGGAGTATGTGGTCAGCGTGTCTCTAGTTCCCAGGTGGAGTGTAGGGTCAGCGTGTCCCTAGTTCCCAGGTGGAGTGTGGGGTCAGCGTGTCTCTAGTTCCCAGGTGGAGTGTGGTGTCAGCGTGTCTCTATTTCCCAGGTGGAGTGTGTGTTCAGCGTGTCTCTAGTTCCCAGGTGGAATGTGGGATCAGTGGTGTCTCTAGTTCCCAGGTGGAGTGTGGGGTCAGTGGTGTCTCTAGTTCCCAGGTGGAGTGTGTGGTCAATGTGTCTCTAGTTCCCAGGAGGAGTGTCGGGTCAGTGGTGGTTCTAGTTCCCAGGTGGATTGTGGGTTCAGCGTGTCCCTAGATCCCAGGTGGAGTGTGTGGTCATCGTGTCCCTAGTTCCCAGGTGCAGTGTAGGGTCAGTGGTGTTTCTAGTTCCCAGGTGGAGTGTGGGGTCAGTTGTGTCTCTAGTTCCCCAGTAGAGTGTGTGTCAGTGTCTCTATTTCCCAGGTGGAGTGTGGGGTCAGTGGTGGTTCTAGTTTCCTCGTGGATTGTTGGGTCATCGTGTCTCTAGTTCCCAGGTTGAGTGTGGGGTCAGTGGTGTCTCTAGTTCCCAGGTGGATTGTGGGGTCAGCGTGTCTCTATTTCCCAGGTGGAGTGTGTTGTCAGCGTGTTTCTAGTTCCCATGAGGAGTGTGGGGTTAGCGTGTCTCTAGTTCCCAGGTGGAGTGTGGGGTCAGTCTGTCTCTAGTTCCCAGGTGGAGTGTGTGGTCACTGGTGTCTCTAGATCCCAGGTGATGTGTGGGGTCATCGTGTCTCTAGTTCCCAGGGGGAGTGTGTGGTCAGCGTGTCTCTATTTCCCAGGTGGAGTGTGGGGTCAGCATTTCTCTAGTTCCCAGGTGGAGTGTGGGGTCAACGTGTCTCTAGTTCCAGTGGAGTGTGGGGTCAGTGGTGTCTCCAGTTCCCAAGTGGTGTGTGGGTCAGCGTGTCTCTAGTTCCCAGGTGGACTGTGGGGTCATCGTGTCTCTAGTTCCCAGTGGAGTGTGTGGTACGTGTGTCTCTATTTCCCAGGTGGAGTATGGGGTCAGCGTGTCTCTATTTCCCAAGTGCAGTGTGGGTTCAGCGTGTCTCTAGTTCCCAGTGGAGTGTGGGGTCAGCGTGTCTCTATTTCCCAAGTGGAGTATGGGATCAGTGGTGTCTCTATTTCCCAAGTGGAGTGTGGGGTCAGCGTTTCTCTAGTTCCCAGTGGAGTGTGTGGTACGTGTGTCTCTAGTTCCCAGGTGGAGTGTGGGGTCAGCGTGTCTCTATTTCCCAGGTGCAGTGTGGGTTCAGCATGTCTCTAGTTCCCAGTGGAGTGTGGGGTCAGCGTGTCTCTATTTCCCAAGTGGAGTGTGGGGTCAGTGGTGTCTCTAGTTCCCAAGTTAAGTGTGGGGTCAGCGTGTCTCTAGTTCCCAGTGGAGTGTGTGGTACGTGTGTCTCTAGTTCCCAGGTGGAGTGTGGGGTCAGCGTGTCTCTATTTCCCAGGTGCAGTGCAGGTTCAGCGTGTCTCTAGTTCCCAGTGGAGTGTGGGGTCAGCGTGTCTCTATTTCTCAAGTGGAGTGTGGGGTCAGTGGTGTCTCTAGTTCCCAAGTGGAGTGTGGGGTCAGCGTGTCTCTAGTTCCCAGTGGAGTGTGTGGTACGTGTGTCTCTAGTTCCCAGGTGGAGTGTGGGGTCAGCGTGTCTCTATTTCCCAGGTGCAGTGCAGGTTCAGCGTGTCTCTAGTTCCCAGTGGAGTGTGGGGTCAGCGTGTCTCTATTTCTCAAGTGGAGTGTGGGGTCAGTGGTGTCTCTAGTTCCCATTGTGGAGTGTGGGGTCAGCGTGTCTCTAGTTCCCAGTGGAGTGTGTGGTACGTGTGTCTCTAGTTCCCAGGTGGAGTGTGGGGTCAGCGTGTCTCTGTTTCCCAGGTGCAGTGTGGGGTCAGTGTCTCTAGTTCCCAGGTGGAGTAGGGGTAAGCATGTCTCTAGTTCCCAGGTGGAGTGTGGTCAGTGTCTCTAGTTCCCAGGTGGAGTGTGGGGTCAGCGTGTCTCTAGTTCCCTGGTGGAGTTTGGGGTCAGTGGTGACTCTAGATCCCAAGTGGAGTGTGGGGTCAGCGTGTCTCTAATTCCCAGTGGAGTGTGTGGTACGTGTGTCTCTAGTTCGCAGGTGGAGTGTGGGGTCAGCGTGTCTCTATTTCCCAGGTGCAGTGTGGGTTCAGCGTGTCTGTAGTTCCCATTGGAATGTGGGGTCAGCGTGTCTCTATTTCCCAATTGCAGTTTGGGGTCAGTGGTGTCTCTAGTTCCTAAGTGGAGTGTGGGGTCAGCGTGTCTCTGTTTCCCAGGTGCAGTGTGGGGTCAGTGTCTCTAGTTCCCAGGTGGAGTCGGGGTAAGCGTGTCTCTAGATCCCAGGTGGAGTGTGGGGTCAGTGTCTCTAGTTCTCAGGTGGAGTGTGGGGTCAGTGTCTCTAGTTCCCAGGTGGAGTGTGGAGTCAGTGGTGTCTCTAGTTCTCAGGTGGAGTGTGGGGTCAGCGTGCCTCAGTTTCCCAGGTGGAGTGTCGGGTAAAGCGTGTCTCTAGTTCGCAGGTGTAGTGTGTGGTCAGCGTGTCTCTAGTTCCCAGTTGGAGTGTGGGGTCAGTGTTTCTAGTTCCCAGGTGGAGTGTGGAGTCAGTGGTGTCTCTAGTTCCCAGGTGGAGTGTGGGGTCAGCGTGTCTGTAGTTCCCAGGTGGAGTGTGTGGTCAGCGTGTCTCAGGTTCCCAGGTGGAGTGTGTGGTCAGCGTGTCTCTAGTTCCCAGGTGGAGTGTGTGGTCAGCGTGTCTCTAGTTCCCAGGTGGAGTATGGGGTCAGTGTGTCTCTAGTTCCCAGGTGGAGTGTGTGGTCAGTGTGTCTCTAGTTCCCAAGTGGAATGTGGTGTAATGGTGTCTCTAGATCCGAGGTGGAGTGCGGGGTCAGCGTGTCTCTAGTTCCCAGGTGGTGTGTGGGGTCAGCGTGTCTCTAGTTCCCAGTGTGTGGTCAGCGTGTCTCTACTTCCCAGTGGAGTGTGGGGCCAGTGGTGTCTCTAGTTCCCAGGTGGAGTGTGGGGTCAGCGTGTCTCTAGTTCCCAGATGGAGTGTGTAGTCAGCGTGTCTCTAGTTCCCAGGTGGAGTGTGTGGTCAGTGGAGTCTCTAGTTCCCAGGTGGAGTGTGGGGTCAGCGTGTCTCTAGTTCCCAGTTGGAGTGTGGGGTCAGTGTCTCTAGTTCCCAGGTGGAGTGTGGGGTCAGTGTCTCTAGTTCCCAGGTGGAGTGTGGGGTCAGTGTCTCTAGTTCCCAGGTGGAGTGTGGGGTCAGTGTCTCTTTTTCCAGGTGGAGTGTGGAGTCAGGGTGTCTCTAGTTCCAAGGTGGAGTATGGGGTCACTGTGTCTCTAGTTCCCAGGTGGAGTGTGTGGTCAGCGTGTCTCTAGTTCCCAGTGGAGTGTGTGGTCAGCGTGTCTATAGTTCCTAGATGGAGTGTGGGCACAGTGGTGTCTCTAGTTCCCAGGTGGATTGTGGGGTCAGCGTGTCTCTAGTTCCCAGGTGGAGTGTGTGGTCAGCTTGTCTCTAGTTCTCAGGTGGAGTGTGGGGACAGAGGTGTCTCTAGTTCCCAGGTGGAGTGTGGGGTCATTGGTGTCTCAAGTTCCCAGGTGGAGTGTGGGGTCAGAGTCTCTATTTCCCAGGTGGAGTGTGGGGTTAGCGTGTCTCTAGTTCCCAGGTGGAGTGTGTGGTCAGCGTGTCTCTAGATCCCAGGTGGAGTGTGGGTTCAGTGGTGTCTCTAGTTCTCAGGTGGAGTGTGGGGTCAGTGGTGTCTCTAGTGCCCAGGTGGAGTGTGTGGTCAGCGTGTCTCTAGTTCCCAGGTGGAGTGTGGGGTCAGTGGTGGTTCTAGTTCCCATGTGGATTGTGGGGTCAGCGTGTCTCTATTTCCCGGTGGAGTGTGTGGTGAGCGTGTTTCTAGTTCCCATGTGGAGTGTGGGGTCAACGTGTCTCTAGTTCCCAGGTGGCGTGTGGGGTCAGTGTGTCTCTAGTTCCCAGGGGGAGCGTGTGGTCAGTGGTGTCTCTAGTTCCCAGGTGGAGTGTGGGGTCATCGTGTCTCTAGTTCATAGGTGGAGACTGTGGTCAGCGTGTCTGTATTTCCCAGGTGGAGTGTGGGGTCAGCGTGTCTCTAGTTCCCAGGTGGAGTGTGGGGTCAGCGTGTCTCTAGTTACCAGTGGAGTGTGGGGTCAGTGGTGTCTCTAGTTCTAAGTGGAGTTTGGGTCAGCATGTCTCTAGTTCCCAGGTGGAGTGTGGGGTCAGTGTGTCGCTAGTTCCCAGTGGAATGTGGGGTCAGTGGTGTCTCTAGTTCCCAGGTGGAGTGCGGGTCAGCGTGTCTCTAGTTCCCAGGTGGAGTGTGGGGTCTTTGGTGTCTGTAGTTCCCAGGTGGAGTGTGGGGTCAGTGTCTCTAGTTCCCATGGGGAGTGTGTGGTCAGGGGTGTCTCTAGTTCCCAAGTGGAGTGTGCGGTCAGCGTGTCTCCAGTTCCCAGTGGAGTGTGTGGTACGTGTGTCTCTAGTTCCCAGGTGGAGGGTGGGGTCAGCGTTTCTGTAGTTCCCAGGTGCAGGGTGAGGTCAGTGTCTCTAGTTCCCAGGTGGAGTGTGGGGTATGTGTGTCTCTAGTTCCCAGGTGGAGTGTGGGGTCAGTGTCTCTAGTTCTCAGGTGGAGTGTGGGGTCAGTGTCTCTACTTCCCAGGTGGAATATGTGGTCAGCGTGTCTCTAGTTCCCAGGTGGAGTGCGGGGTCAGCGTGTCTCTATTTCCCAGGTGCAGTGTGGGGTCAGCGTGTCTCTAATGCCCAGGTGGAGTGTGTGGTCAGCGTGTCTCTAGTTCCCAGGTGGAGTGTGGTGTCAGTGGTGTCTCTAGTTCCGAGGTGAAGTGCGGGGTCAGCGTGTCTCTAGTTCCCAGGTGGAGTGTGGTGTCAGCGTGTCTCTATTTCCCAGGTGGAGTGTGGCGTCAGCGTGTCTCTAATGCCCAGGTGGAGTGTGTGGTCAGCGTGTCTCTAGTTCCCAGGTGGAGTGTGGTGTCAGTGGTGTCTCTAGTTCCGAGGTGGAGTGCGGGGTCAGCGTGTCTCTAGTTCCCAGTTGGAGTGTGGGATCAGCGTGTCTCTAGTTCCCAGGTGGAGTGTGTGGTCAGCGTGTCTCTAGTTCCCAGGTATAGTGTGGTGTCAGTGGTGTCTCTAGTTCCGAGCTGGAGTGCGGGGTCAGCGTGTCTCTATTTCCCAGTTGGAGTGTGGGGTCAGCGTGTCTCTATTTCCCAGTTGGAGTGTGGGGTCAGCGTATCTCTAGTTCCCAGGTGGAGTGTGGGTTCAGCGTGTCTCTAGTTCCCAGTGTGTGGTCAGCTTGTCTCTAGTTCCCAGGTGGAGTGTTGGGTCAGTGGTGTCTCTAGTTAACAGGTGGAGTGTCGTGTCAGCCTTTATCTAGTTCCCAGGTCGAGTGTGGGGTCAGCGTGTCTCTAGTCCCCAGGTGGAGTGTGGGGTCACTGGTGGTTCTAGTTCCCAGTTGGAGTCCGGGGTCATCGTGTGCTTGTTCCCAGGTGGAGTGCGGGGTAAGTGGTGGTTCTAGTTCCCAAGTGGAGTGAGGGTTCAGCGTGTCTCTATTTCCAAGGTGGAGTGTGGGGTTAGCGTGTCTCTAGTTCCCAGGTGGAGTGTGTGGTCAGTGCCTCTAGTTCCCAGGTGGAGTGTGGGGTCAGCGTGTCTCTAGTTCCCAGGTGGAGTGTGGGGTAAGCGTGTCTCTAGTTCCCAGGTGCAGTGTGGGGTCAGCGTTTCTCTAGTTCCCAGGTGGAGTGTGTGGTCAGTTTCTCTAGTTCCAAGGTGGAGTGCGGGGTCAGTGGTGTCTCTAGTTCCCAGGTGGAGTGTGGGTTCAGTGGTGTCTCTAGGGCCCAGGTGGAGTGTGTGGTCAGTGTGTCTCTAGTTCCCAGGTGGAGTGTGGGGTCAGTGTCTCTAGTTCCCATGGGAGTGTGGGGTCAGCGTGTCTCTAGTTCCCAGGTGGAGTGTGGGGTCAGTGGTGTCTCTAGTTCCCAGGTGGAGTGTGGGGTCAGCGTGTCTCTAGTTCCCAGGTGGAGTGCGGGGTCAGTGGTGTCTCTAGTTCCCAGGTGGAGTGTGCAGTAAATGGTGTCTCTAGTTCCCAGCGGGAGTGTGCGGTCAGCGTGTCTCTAGTTCCCAGGTGGAGAATGGGGTCAGCATGTCTCTAGTTCCCAGGTGGAGTGCGGGGTCAGCTTGTCTCTAGTTCCCAGGTGGAGTGTGGGGTCAGCGTGTCTCTAGTTCCGAGGTGGAGTGTGTGGTCAGCGTGTCTCTAGTTCCCAGGTGGAGTGTGTGGTCAGCGTGTCTCTAGTTCCCAGGTGGAGTGTGGGGTCAGCGTGTCTCTAGTTCCCAGTGGAGTGTGGGGTCAGTGCTGTCTCTAGTTTTCAGGTGGAGTGTGGGGTCATCGTGTCTCTAGTTCCCAGGTGGAGTGTGGGGTCAGCGTGTCTCTAGTCCCCAGGTAGAGTGTGGGGTCAGTTGTGGTTCTAGTTCTCAGGTGGAGTGGGGGATCAGCGTGTGCTACTTCCCAGGTGGAGTGCGGGATCAGTTGTGGTTCTAGTTCCCAGGTGGAGTGTGGGGTCAGTGGGGGTTCCAGGTCCCAGGTGAATTGTAGGGTCAGCGTGTCTCTAGTTCCCAGGTGGAGTGTGGGGTCAGCGCGTCTGTGGTTCCCAGGTGGAGTGTGTGGTCAGTGTCTCTAGTTCCCAGGTGGAGTGTGTGGTCACCGTGTCTCTATTTCCCAGGTGGAGTGTGTGGTCAGCGTGTCTCTAGTTCCCAGGTGTTGTGTGTGGTCAGCGTGTCTGTAGTTCCCAGGTGGAGTGTGGTGTCAGCGTCTCTGTAGTTCCCCAGTGGAGGGTGGGGTCAGCGTGTCTCTAGTTCAAAGGTGGAGTGTGTGGTCAGCGTGTCTCTAGTTCCCAGGTGGAGTGTGTGGTCAGCGTGTCTCTAGTTCCCAGGTGGAGTGTGGGGTTAGCGTGTCTCTAGTTCCCAGGTGGAGTGTGTGGTCAGCGTTTCTCCTGTTCCCAGGTGGAGTGTGGGGTCAGTGGTGTCTCTAGTTCCCAGGTGGAGTGTGGGGTCAGTGGTGTCTCTAGTTCCCAGGTGGAGTGTGGGGTCAGTGGTGTCTCTAGTGCCCAGGTGGAGTGTGTGGTCAGCGTGTCTCTAGTTCCCAGGTGGAGTGTGGGGTCAGTGGTGGTTCTAGTTCCCATGTGGATTGTGGTGTCAGCGTGTCTCTATTTCCAGGTGGAGTGTATGGTGAGCGTGTTTCTAGTTCCCATGTGGAGTGTGGGGTCAGCGTGTCTCTAGTTCCCAGGTGGCGTGTGGGGTCAGTGTGTCTCTAGTTCCCAGGTGGAGTGTGTGGTCAGTGGTGTCTCTAGTTCCCAGGTGGAATGTGGGGTAATCGTGTCTCTACTTCATAGGTGGAGTCTGTGGTCAGCGTGTCTCTATTTCCCAGGTGGAGTGTGAGGTCAGCGTGTCTCTAGTTCCCAGGTGGAGTGTGGGGTCAGCGTGTCTCTAGTTCCCAGTGGAGTGTGGGGTCAGTGGTGTGTCTAGTTCCCAGGTGGAGTGTGGGTCAGTAGGTCTCTAGTTTCCAGGTGGAGTGTGGGGTCAGCGTGTCGCTAGTTCCCAGTGGAATGTGGGGTCAGTGGTGTCTCTAGTTCCCAGGTGGAGTGTGGGTCAGCGTGTCTCTAGTTCCCAGGTGGAGTGTGGGGTCTTTGGTGTCTCTATTTCCCAGGTGGAGTGTGGGGTCAGTGTGTCTCTAGTTCCCAGGTGGAGAGTGTGGTCAGTGGTGTCTCTAGTTCCCAAGTGGAGTGTGGGGTCAGCGTGTCTCTAGTTCCCAGTCGAGTGTGTGGTACGTGTGTCTCTAGTTCCCAGGTTGAGTGTGGGGTAAGTGTGTCTCTAGTTCCCAGGTGGAGTGTGGGGTCAGTGTCTCTAGTTCTCAGGTGGAGTGTGGGGTCAGTATCTCTAGTTCCCAGGTGGAGTGTGTGGTCAGCGTGTCTCTAGTTCCCAGGTGGAGTGTGGTGTCAGTTGTGTCTCTAGTTCCGAGGTGGCGTTCGGGGTCAGCGTGTCTCTAGTTCCCACGTGGAGTGTGGGGTCAGCGTGTCTCTATTTCCAGGTAGAGTGTGTGGTGAGCGTGTTTCTAGTTCCCATGTGGAGTGTGGGGTCAGCGTGTCTCTAGTTCCCAGGTGGCGTGTGGAGTCAGTGTGTCTCTAGTTCCCAGGTGGAGTGTGGGGTCAGTATCTCTAGTTCCCAGGTGGAGTGTGTGGTCAGCGTGTCTCTAGTTCCCAGGTGGAGTGTGGTGTCAGTGGTGTCTCTAGTTCCGAGGTGGAGTGCGGGGTCAGCG
>JAHUXG010004572.1:0-69680 GCA_020740815.1 Sciurus niger | reverse complement strand
TTTGAATAAAACTTCATCATACATATAAATTACATTATTTTTTATCCATTCTTCCATTGATAGACATCTAGGCTGGTTCCATAGTTTGTCTATTATGGATTATACTGCTATAGACATGAGTATCCATAATCCCTAGAGCATGCCAACTTTAATTGTTTAGGATAAATACCAGAAATGGGATGACTGGATCATATGGTGGTTCCATTCCTACTATTTTGTGGAAACTCCATATATATTTCTATAGTGGTTGTACTAATTTACAATCCCATCAACAGTGTAAAAGTGTTGCTGTTTCCCCCGTATCCTCTCCAGCATTTATTATTATTATTTGTATTCTTATTTGATTGATTGAGTCTTTGTAGTGCTGGGATTAAACCCTGGAGCCTTGCACATACATTCCAGTTAAGTGCTCCACCACTGAGCTGCATCCCCAGCCCTATTACTTGTATTCTTGATGGTCCCCATTCTAACTAGACAGAGATGAAAACTGAGTGTAGTTTTGATTTGAGTTTCTCTGATAGATGTTGAATATTTTTCCATCTATTTGTTGGCCATTTGTATTTCTTCTTTTGAGAAGTGTCTGTTTAGTTCACTTGTCCACTTATTGACTGGGTCTTTTTTTTTTTTTTTTTTTCTTTTTTGGTGCAAGGTTTTCTAAGCTCTTTATATATTCTGGATATTAATGTTATGTCAGAAGAGTAAGTGGCAACAATTTTCTTCTATTCTGTAAGTTCTCTTTACACTCCCTTTTCCTTTGCTATGCAGAGTTTTTTGTTTGATGCAGTCCTATTTGTTAATTCTTGATATTATTTTTATTTTTTTTTGGTACCAGGAATTGAATTCAGGGGCACTCAACCACTGAGTCACATCCCAGCCCTATTTTGTATTTTATTTAGAGTCAGGGTCTCACTGAGTTGATTAGTACCTCGCTTTTGCTGAAACTGGCTTTGAACTCACGATCCTCCTAATTCAGCCTCCAGAGCAGCTGGAATTATAGGCTTGCACCACCACACCAGGCTTGATATTAGTTTTTGAGCTTTATGAATTCTGTTGAGGAAATCATTGCCTGTACCAATATGTTGTATTGTTGACCTTAGGTTTTCTTCTAGCAAGTTAAAGTTTCTAATCTAATACTTAGGTCTTTAATTCATTTTGAGTTTACTTCTGTGCAGGGTGAGAGAGATGAATCTAGTTTCTTCTTCTACATATGGATATGGAATTTTTCCCAGCATATTTGTTAAGAGGCTATCTTTTCTCCAACATGTTCTTGGTGCATTTGTCAAAGATTGGGTGATTGCATCTGTAAATTCACAACAATTTTTAAAGATTTGAAAATAATGAGAGAGAGAAGGTGAGATATATCCTAATAAAGAATCAACAGAATCTAACCAACAACTTAGACTTGAGAATTACCTAGTCTGCTCTTCCTGAATCTGCTACTCATAACTCTCCTTAACATCTTCATCTATAAGATAATCAATAGAGAGAGTTGTATTATTTTTCTAGAGTACTGCAAGAATAACATAAGATGTGTGAAACAGAATTTTTGTCTACCTTCTAAAATAGTTTTTTGTTATGTTTATTGACAGGCAGAAAAACAAAAAGGTCATGGAAGTTTTTAAGCATTTATTGTAAGCCAAAATGGCAGTGGAAAAATGTAGAGCAACGTTCACAAACTAATTTATGGTTTCAAACTTCACTTGTAGATGGAATTAATTAGGTCATGCTTTGGAGATTTAATGAAGTGAGCAATAATAAAATAGAAAATAAAGACAAATGATATTCCTTTCTTGGAGAAAGTCAAAATTACAAAGGTAAGATACGATTTTCTTTGTACAATAGGTAACTACACCAAGAAAAATAAAGAGTAAAACCTAAGGTAATGAAAGTGTTATCTGTAAATACATATTTGTTTTGAATTCTCTATTTGAATTGATCATTTATATAATTATAGCTCAAATCTGGAGCTTATACTTATTGCTTACTTAAATAGGAAGGAAGTAATAAATCTCATCTAGAGAGTCTTAAAAGTGAAAATCTATAAAGCAGTGGTAGATTTCACACACATATTGTCTTACTTACCCCTAGCTTACTTACTTATACAGTACCGAATCTACCCTGAAAATGAAATATATTTACTTTCCATATTAATATTCATCATACATGTTTTCTTTTAAGCAGCAAATCTATGTCTAACTTGAAGTTAGATATAGGACAATAATTTTTGTAATTATTCAATAAATATTTATTGAGGCTGTCAGTATTAGCAATACTTAATGATTTCCATCTTGTTTTGAGTAATATCCTCTATAATATTTGAGATGAAATTTTAAGTTATGAAAACTTGGGATAATATTTATGTAAATTTTAATTAAATAGTTAATTATGAAGAAAAATGGCCAAGAGTTAAGACAAAAGTTGGAAAGCATTTATATTTTCAATAGACATAGTTACCAGTTAGAATACAGGACAGAGTCAAGAGAATTTCCAGAAATCTAATGCATTATTTTTGATTAATAAAAATGAGATTTTCAAATTTTAATGTAGACATTATTTCAAAGACTTGTAAGTGGTTAGTTAAATGGATTTAGAATAAAGTCAAAAAATAATAGTGCTTTACAAATCTTTAGTGTGGTATGAAGTTTATTCCAATGTCTACTGCAAAGAAATACACACACACATGCACACATAGGGACATTCCTGGGATGATTCCATAACTTCATTTAAAAGAACATTCCAGTGTACACATTCCCCTCCTCTAAGTAAATAAATAAATCAATATGACAAAGAGGTCAAGCAGTATTATTAAATTATCTGCCAGTTTTGTTGTATCTTTCCAAAGACCAAGTTGAAAAACTCATGCTCTTTATCTTTTGGCAGAAATTCAAAACTGAAAGAAAAGAAGCTTGCTCTTTGAAGAGACAGGAAAGGAAACTTACCAATGCAATTGGTAGGTTGTCTGAAGATGATATTTCTAACTTTTAGAATAAGACAAGTGTTTATTAAAATGCATCTGTGGGTCTTCTAGTTTATGTAAGGGTATGTTATCCATAGTTGTATAATCTTGGCATATAAAAGGTAACAAAAATATTTATTATTTCCGCAGAAATAAAAATTTCCTCTGAGCAAGCTAATTGAAAAGCATGTGTCCAGTGTGTAGCCTGAATGATTATGGCACTTTACATTAAAGTTGAAACTCACAAAATTAAAAAAAAAAGGTATTCTTAAGGTTTAACTGTGATATGTTTAAGAAGGCACCACATCATCTGGCATAACAGTAGAGTGCTGAAAACTGTAAATAAGCTATGAACATATGTTGCAAATAAACAGAGCTATGTAGATAGAAAAAATACACAGTTCAAGAAACTGCAGCACAAATTTTGATATATAAGCTTATGCTTGGCAGAGACAGCTATCTGGTCATACTGGCCTCCTCATGCTTTCAAACACATAGCCAGCCTACATCCCAGCCTTCCTTGAAGTTGGATGTGATTGAAGTGATGTCAGTTGAAGTAGTATTATTTTCCCATTTTGTTCTACTGCAGTGGAAATGATTCCCAAGATAGGTAGAGGCATTTTATCAAGATGGCAAAGACACAAAAGAAGATACAGCATCCTAGAAGGAAAGACATCCTCCCAAGGAGCAACTCTAGCCCTGAGCTCCTTTCTGAGAAGAAATTCACTTCATCCCTCACACTACTGGGACTGGGCATTTATCTGCTACAGCACCTAGTGTAACCTTAATTCAGCAGTTCTTACACTTCTGAATATATCAAAAATCTCTAAAGAGTTTATTAAAACATGACCCAGTGGGCATTGTGGAACATGCCTGTTATCCCAGCTACTTTGGAGTCTGAGGCAGAAGGACTTAGTCAGACTTTCAAATGGTCAGTTCAATCATTTTAGAATTAGGTCATAAAATCATAGTGCTTTACATATCTTCAATGTAGTATGTTGTTTATCCCAATGTCTACTGCACAGAAACACACACACATATTCACACACATGCATACATAAAGACATACACACATTCCTAGAGTGATTCAAATTTCAAGACCAACCTGGGCAATTTAGTAAGATTCTGTCTCAAAACAAGAAATTAGAAGGGCAGGGGATATAGAGCACTCCTGGGTTCAGTCCCTAGTACTGCCAAGAAGTATATACACACATGCAACACACACACTTGCATGTACACACACACACACTGAATCACCCCTCCCCACATTTCTGATTCAGAGGGGCTGGGGAGAGTGACCAGAGGATATTCCCTTTAGAACAACCTTCAGGGGTTGTTTCTTTAACTTATACAGAATGCTTGGGGCAACTATAACTTATTTTATTGGCTATTAGAACTTTGAGGCATAGCAGAATTTCTTCTCCTTATTTTCGAACCCCTTCTGTTATTTTGGTAGCACTATATATATAAGAAAATTTGAAATAGTGTCTAAAGCAGGTGAAAACCTTCAGAAATACACAATCTATTTCAATTTTCTTACTTTTCCTCTTGTTCTAACAAATAATTATAAAGCCAAATGACATATTTTCTTAGCAAATTAAGGAAGACCTGTAAGACACAGTGCAAATTCCTAATTAGAAGTTATTAAGAGTTCTGTTCATTACTCCTTTGATAACTTACATTCTGATCATGTGCTTGTTCCCCTGCCTCACCTTAAACCTGGAAAACCCTTTCCCACGTGCACTTTTCTTCCCTACATTGCTTTCTCCTTTAACTCCAAGGCCCTTTCACTTCTCTCCACCCTCCAGGGATGGATAAATGAGAGCAGCTCCAGCTATGCTTTACAGAGTCTTTAAACCACTCAGAAACTAGTCTCCGACTGTTGCTTGAATTCTTGTTTCTTTCCTTCTCAGAATTTCCTCTGCCAACCCATAAATATTTGAACACATGAAATCATTTAAAGGTTCACATTTGATTTGTCAGTGTCTTCAGAAAATTTTCAGACAGAGCAGTTTTTCAATAAATTAAGCTACAGAAATATCAATAAAAATGTATTTCTTCTCAAAGATGTACAGAATCAAATTATAATGAAGGACATAAACTCTTTAGTTAAAAAATTACCTTGATAGCCTCTCTACCTGCCTATATACACTTATACAGACAGTACACAACTATAGATGTGACCAGAAGTATCAATTTTCTCTAAAGAAAATGATGAGAATCACCATCACTTTTGTGAAATGGGGACATTTTAATACTAAAAACAGGTTTTATAATGCTTAAATGAGAGATGGCATATAAATTAATGTCAGCAAATAATACTGCAAAGTTCACTACTACAACTACTATTATATTTAAGTAAATACATTTCAAAAAGAAACTTCATTTCAGTTTTTCTTAAAACTGAATAAGTGTAAATGACAGCATAGACCTTTATTTTGAGGCGTGGAAGAACTGGCATTAGAAGAGACTAGACAGAGAAAGAGGCCATAATCCTGCAAGGGGAGTGTGCAGAAGCTTTAAGCAAAAACAATGCACAGAGATGGTCCAAAGATAGATTTTTTTTTCTTGTGGTGGTGGTAGTAGTTTTTTGTGTTGGTTTTGCCACATGCCATTGAACTTGGAGCTCTGTAGTGATGAGGTCCTATGACTCACTAGCCTCTTAAAGTGCAGTCACACTGTGACTAGAAGTTTTCCTGCAACTATTTTCACTCTCTAAACTAACTTTATAGAATGCAGTCATTTGTGCATCCTGATAGCCATCAGGAACCAAGAACTGTGGAGAAAGTATGGGAGAAACCCTATTCTGACTTTAGTTATCACATAGGTAAGTAAAAATTGTCTCAAACTTAAGTTTGCTTTTTTAAAATTGAAAAATGACTTTATTGGGTTTTTTTGTTTTAATTTTTAAAATTCAGTTGCAATCCACCTTGCTCAGGACAATCTTAAGGAAACTTCTAAGAACACATAATTATAGAGAAAACAATTTACAAAAACAATGAAGAAAATATAAACTAATATGAAAAACAGAGACAGGAATGAGGCCATTCCTCATGTCTATCATAAATAGCTATAACAACTAATTTTTTCAAGTGTATAAGTTTAGGGATAATTATGACTTATTTTCATTAGAGTGAAAGGTGAGAGTGTGCATAAAAGTGCTTTGCAATCGTATAGTTACTGTGTAAGTGCTACTTAGTTTTAAGTAAAATAGTACAGAATTCTTCAGTAAATGCAGTATCTCACTTTTCTTCTTTAATCCACCTAGGATTGATTAACATACAAGGGGAATTTTTCTGATTTCTGCTCCTCAAAGCAGATAAGAAAGGGTATGAATTTAATTTCTGAAAATCTGGGTGGCATAACTACAATGAGAACCTGGACCTTCTTAAATCTGAATTACTTAGAAAAAGGGGCCATTCACTCCTTACTTTTTATTTCCTTGACTTTCTTAAAGAGTTTCCAAAAGCTTTTCAACTATTAAACAGCTCTAATTTTTACACACACACACACACACACACACACACACACACACCAATATAAATCTAATTAAATTTGCCATAAAATATCCATAAAATATATGTGTATAAAAATGAAAAAGTATTAAAAATCATATTTTACATTCTTCCTAATATAAAACATTTGAAAAACTAATTCAAAGCAATGATTCAAAAAATATTTCCACTATAATATATGCCTGGGTTCATTGACCTTATATGTGTGTTCACAGACATGCAAGAGAAACACCTGGATCATACCAAAATTGCAATAAAACCCTACCACCTGGAAAAAAAAGTACACATATCTCTAATACCTCTAAATACCAGGAAGCCTAACAGAATTCATATGTGTAACAAAAAAGATATTTTGGTAAGTAAACTTTAGGTTTTCTTACATCCTTGCCAGAGCTAGAACACATTTTCTGAGTTAGTTACTATAAGCAACTTGGCACAGTCTGTTTCTTTTAGTGTCTAACACAGTGACAAAATGCACACTTGTGTCATTGTCATGGGGTAGTGTGAATGCTGCTGTCAATATGACTAAGTCCAATATATCACCATTCTTTTCCTATGAAATCATCTTTTCTGATGAATGTATAGTTCAAAACTTTCCCTTTTTCATCATTTTCATGGTAGTAAAAGGAACTAGATTTTCCCTCATATAGCACAAATCAAAACAAGGTCCTATTTTCAATAGACAAAATAATGTTTAAAAGAGAACTCCTTATTCAGTATATTGTTATCCTATCACTCGAAATCATTATTATTCAGTACTTTAAAATGATTTCATCAAAATGTACATTTTCTACCATATTCAAGCTCAAAAAGTCATAGTATTTGATAGAAGTTGTACAAACATTTAAATTTCATGAGACACTACTACTATTGTCATGTTTTCAGCACAGAATATTTATGCCCCTCTGAACTTTCCTTATTGATTTAACTGAGAGTATTTGCTGCTATCTCATTACCGACTTGATAAAGACAGAACTGTTCCTTTCTTTTCTACAACTTTTCTTCTAACGTCCCTCATCGCAGTGGCCCATTCCTCCTTAGTAAATCACATTGATGAGATTTTTAAGCCTGCACCGGCTATGAAGACAGACCTACACTGTTAGCAAATTTTCTGTTAAACAACTCTTAATCTCTTTCCAATCTATTCTTTACTTCCACCTGCACAGTTATCTATGGGCTGATGCAACCCTCTCCAAATTCAATTCTCTTACTCAAAATGACTCTTCTTCCTCTCAAGCCTTGTGTTCACCTTACTGGGATACTTCCTATCATTGCCAGTATGGTCTTGCAGGACTCTTGAACTGTGAATTCCCTTTCCAAGTACTTGAGTTAATTCATCTCTTCTATTCTCTTCAACTCTCTAGGATTCAATGTTTTTTCCTTGCCGAAAAATTTATTTCTTTAAGCCTATTAAACAGTAGCTTACCAAAGCAACCGTTTTAATCCTGCTTTATTCCTGAGTTCTTTTGTAAGTGAAAGACAGTATGTCATTTCACTTTGTCTGCTCACTGTGTGATTGAATTTACTTTCTAAATCAAATTAATTTGAACTTATGTATTTAAAAATTAATTCACATACTCACACCCTCACACATATCTTTATTTTTTTTTATTTTTTTATTTTTTTTATTGGTATTTTATTTTTTATTTTTTTTTTTTACATTTACATAGGGTAATGATGTTTATTTTATTTTTCCCCTCCCCCCCACCCCTCCCACCCCTCTTTTCCCTCTACACAGTCCTTCTTTCCTTCATTCTTACCGCTCTCCTTAGCCTAACTCTAAACCTAACCCTAAACCTAATGCTAGCCCGTCCCACCCCCATTATATGTCCTCATCCGCTTATCAGCGAGATCATTCGTCCTTTAGTTTTTTGAGATTGGCTTATCTCACTTAGCATGATATTCTCCAATTTCGACCATTTGCCTACAAATGCCATAATTTTATCATTCTTCATTGCGGAGTAATATTCCATTGTATAAATATGCCACAGTTTCTTTATCTATTCATCAACTGAAGGGCATCTAGGTTGGTTCCACAATCTGGCTATGGTGAATTGAGCAGCAATGAACATTGATGTGGCTGTATCTCTGTAGTATGCTGATTTTAAGTCCTTTGGGTATAGGCCAAGGAGTGGGATAGCTGGGTCAAATGGTGTTTCCATTCCAAGTTTTCTGAGGAATCTCCACACTGCTTTCCAGAGTGGCTGCACTAATTTGCAACCCCACCAGCAATGTATGAGTGTTCCTTTTTCACCACATCCTCGCCAACACCTATTGTTGCTTGTATTCTTGATAATCGCCATTCTAATTGGGGTGAGATGAAATCTTAGGGTAGTTTTGATTTGCATTTCCTTATTACTAGAGATGTTGAACATTTTTCCATATCTGTTGATTGCTTGTACATCTTCTTCTGTGAAGTGTCTGTTCATTTCCTTAGCCCATTTGTCGATTGGATTATTTGTATTCTTGGTGTAGAGTTTTTTGAGTTCTTTATAGATTCTGGAAATTAGCGCTCTATCTGAGGTATGGTTGGCAAAGATATTCTCCCACTCTGTAGGCTCTCTCTTCACATTTCTGATAGTTTCCTTTGCTGAGAGAAAGCTTTTTAGTTTGAATCTATCCCAGTTGTTGATTCTTGCTTTTATTTCTTGTGCTATGGGAGTCCTGTTAAGGAAATCTGATCCTAAGCCAACAGTTGAAGATTTGGACCTACTTTTTCTTCTATAAGATGCAGGTCTCTGGTCTGATTCCGAGGTCCTTGATCCATTTGAGTTGAGTTTTGTGTAGGGTGAGAGATAGGGGTTTAGTTTCATTCTATTGCATATGGTTTTCCAGTTTTCCCAGCACCATTTGTTGAAGAGGCTATCTTTTCTCCATTGCATATTTTTGGAACCTTTGTCTAGTATGAGAAAATTGTATTTATTTGGGTTTGTGTCTATGTCCTCTATTCTGTACCATTGATCTACCTGTCTATTTTGGTACCAATACCATGCCGTTTTTGTTACTATTGCTTTGTAGTAGAGTTGAAGATCTGGTATTGCAATACCCCCTGCTTCGCTCTTGCGACTGAGGATTGCTTTAGCTATTCTAGGTTTTTTATTCTTCCAGATGAATTTCATAAATTCTCATAATTGCTTGCTCTATTTCTGCAAGGTACATCATTGGGATTTTAATTGGAATTGCATTGAATCTGTATAGCACTTTAGGTAGTATGGCCATTTTGACAATATTAATTCTGCCTATCCAAGAACATGGGAGATCTTTCCATCTTCTAAGGTTTTCTTTAATTTCTTTCTTTAGTGTTCTGTAGTTCTCATTGTAGAGGTCTTTCAGAGATTGATTCAAGTATTTTATTTTTTTCGATGCTATTGTGAATGGGGTAGTTTTCCTAATTTCTCTTTCTGAAGATTCATCACTTATGTATAAAAATGCATTGGATTTATGAGCATTGATCTTGTAACCTGCTACTTTACTGAATTCACTTATGAGTTCTAAAAGTTTTCTGGTGGAATTTCCAGGTTCCTCTAAATATATAATCATGTCATCAGCGAACAGGGATAGTTTGAGTTCTTCTTTTCCTATTCGTATCCCTTTAATTTCTTTGGTTTGTCTGATTGCTCTGGCTAGAGTCTCAAGGACGATGTTGAATAGAAGCGGTGAAAGAGGGCATCCCTGCCTTGTTCCAGTTTTTAGGGGGAACGCTTTCAGTTTTTCACCATTTAGAATGATATTAGCCATGGGCTTAGCGTAGATGGCCTTTATAATGTTTAGGAATGTTCCCACTACCCCAATTTTTTCTAGTGTTTTGAGCATGAAGGGATGCTGTATTTTATCAAATGCTTTTTCTGCATCTATTGAAATAATCATGTGATTCTTAACTTTAAGTCTGTTGATATGGTGAATGACATTTATTGATTTCCGAATGTTGAACCAACCTTGCATCCCTGGGATAAAACCCACTTGATCGTGGTGCACTATCTTTTTAATATATATTTGTATGCGATTTGCTAAAATTTTGTTGAGAATTTTTGCGTCGATGTTCATTAAGGATATTGGTCTGAAATTTTCTTCCCTTGATGTGTCTCTGTCTGGTTTAGGTATCAGGGTGATATTGGCTTCATAGAATGAGTTTGGGAGGGTTCCTTCCTCTTCTATTTCATGGAATAGTTTGAGGAGTATTGGAATGAGCTCTTCTTTAAAGGTTTTGTAGAACTCGGCTGAGAACCCATCTGGTCCTGGAGTTTTCTTTGTTGGTAGGTTTTTGATGACCTCTTCTATTTCATTGCTTGAAATTGGTTTATTTAAGTTGTGTATGTCCTCCTCGTTCAGTTTAAGTAGTTCATATGTCTCTAGAAATTTGTTGATGTCTTCGAGGTTTTCTGTTTTGTTGGAGTATAGATTTTCGAAAGAGCTTCTAATTATGTTTTGTATTTCACTCGTGTCTGTTGTGATGTTTCCTTGTTCATTCCGAATTTTAGTAATTTGAGTTTTCTCCTTCTTTCTCTTTGTTAGTGTGGCTAAGGGTTTATCAATTTTATTTATTTTTTCAAAGAATCAACTATTTATTTTGTTAATTTTTCCAATTGTTTCTTTTGTTTTGATTTCGTTGATTTCGGCTCTGATTTTAACTATTTCCTGTCTTCTACTACTTTTGGTATTGTTCTGCCCTTCTTTTTCTAGTGCTTTGAGCTGTAGTGTTAAGTCGTTTATTTGTTGATTTCTACTTCTTTTTTTGAATGCACCCCATGAAATAAATCTTCCTCTAAGTACTGCTTTCATAGTGTCCCAGAGATTTTGATATGATGTGTCTTTGTTCTCGTTTACTTCTAAGAATTTTTTTATTTCCTCCTGATGTCTTCTGTTATCCATTCATCATATAATAGTGTATTATTTAATCTCCAGGTATTGGAGAAGTTTCTGTTTTTATTCTGTCATTTATTTCTAATTTCAATCCATTATGATCTGATAGAGTACAAGGTAGTATCTCTATCTTCTTGTATTTACTAACAGTAGCTTTGTGGCATAAAATATGGTCTATTTTAGAGAAGGATCCATGTGCTGCTGAGAAGAAAGTGTATTCATTCTTTGTTGGATGGTATATTCTATATATGTCCGTTAAGTCTAAATTGCTGATTGTGTTGTTGAGATCTATAGTTTCTTTATTCAATTTTTTGTTTGGATGATCTATCCAGTGGTGAGAGAGGTGTGTTAAAATCGCCTAGTATTATTGTGTTGTGGTCTATTTGATTTCTGGAATTGAGAAGGATTTGTTTGACGTACGTGGATGAGCCAATGTTCGGGGCATAGATATTTATGATTGTTATGTCTTGCTGATTTATGCTTCCCTTAAGCAGCATGTAATGTCCTTCTTTATCCCTTCTGACTAGTTTTGGTTTGAAGTCCACATTATCTGAGATGAGGATGGATACTCCAGCTTTTTTGCTGTGTCCGTGTGCATGGTATGTTTTTCCCCATCCTTTCACCTTTAGTCTATGGGTGTCTCTTTCTATGAGATGAGTCTCTTGCAGGCAGCATATTGTTGGATTTTTCTTTTTAATCCAATCTGCCAGTCTGTGTCTTTTGATTGATGAATTCAGGCCATTAACATTCAGGGTTATTATTGTGATATGATTTGTATTCTCAGTCAATTGACTCATATTTGTTTTTGAGATGATTTGGTTTCTCCTTTATTTGGCTATTCCTTTAGGCTAGCGCCTCCTGTTGCTGATTTGCATCGTTGTTTTTCATCTCTTCCTCATGGAATATTTTGCTGAGAATGTTCTGTAATGCTGGCTTTCTTTTTGTAAATTCCTTTAGCTTTGTTTATCATGGAAGGATCTTATTTCATCGTCAAATTTGAAGGTAAGTTTTGCTGGGTATAAGATTCTTGGTTGGCATCCATTTTCTTTCAGGGCTTGGTATATGTTGTTCCAGGCCCTTCTAGCTTTTAGGGTCTGGATTGAAAAATCTGCTGATATTCTTATTGGTTTCCCTCTGAATGTAATTTGATTCTTTTCTCTCGCGGCCTTTAAAATTCTGTCTTTATTTTGTATGTTAGGTATTTTCATAATAATGTGCCTTGGTGTGGGTCTGTTGTAATTTTGTATGTTTGGAGTTCTATAAGCCTCTTGTACTTGGTTTTCCATTTCATTCTTCAGATTTGGGAAATTTTCTGTTATTATTTCATTGAATAGATTGTTCATTCCTTTGGTTTGTTTCTCTAAGCCTTCCTCAATCCCAATAATTCTCAAATTTGGCCTTTTCATGATATCCCATAGTTCTTGAGATTCTGTTCATGATTTCTTACCATCTTCTCTGTTTGTTCAACTTTGTTTTCAAGGTTAAATATTTTGTCTTCAATGTCTGAGGTTCTGTCTTCCAGGTGTTCTATCCTATTGGTTATGCTTTCTATGGAGTTTTTAACTTGGTTTATTGTTTCCTTCATTTCAAGGATTTCAGTTTGCTTTTTTTTCAGTATCTCTAACTCTTTATTGAAATGATCTCTTGCTTCCCGTATTTGGTCTTTTTAACTGTTGATTGGTGCGATCATTTAATGCCTGCATTTGCTCTTTCATCTCCTCCTTCAATGCCTGCATTTGCTTTTTCATCTCCTCATTAGCTTCCCTGATCATTTTAATTACGTACATTCTGAACTCCCTTTCTGACATTTCTTCTGCTGTGCTGTCATTGGGTTTTATTGATGTAGTATCTAGGTTTGTTTGGGACATTTTCTTCCCTTGTTTTCTCATAATGGTCAGTTGTCAGTGGGACCCTGAGATATTGCAGTTTTCCACTATTGGCTTATAGTGTCCCAGTAGATTTCCAGTGTGTCACCTCCCAGCCTTCAGTAGCCTGATGTCTTGGAGGAATCTGATAAAGCAGCTCATTCGAAGAATACTGCCCCTAGCCCCCTACTGGTTCCACGTTTTGGAACTGGATCTGTGCGGAAATGCTCTCACTGTGGGCCTGCACCGTGCAGCTGGCCGTGTGGGAAGAGCCCACTGCCGGAGTGTGGAAGACTACCTTGGGAAGACTAAAGCTGCCCTGCCCGGCTCCGATAAGCCACCTCTATCTGGGCCTGCCACCCGGGCCGAGCTTTACCCAGTGGGCAGACTCACCCGTGGCTCCACTTCAGTCCAAGTCTCTCAATGCCTCCCCTTCTTAACTCCTGGGTTCTGGAGCGAATGGGGGTGCAGTCTCCCTCTAGGCCGCCATCTTTGATCTCCCCGTGAAGAGAGCCCGCAGCTGGAGTGGGCAGAGCCGCCTGAAGAGGTCTCCGGCTGCCCTGCCCTTATCCCTGAGGCTGTTTGCAGATCGAGGTTCTCCGCTGGTTCTTTGCAGGAGTACACTGCACTGCAGCGGCTCCAGGACTCGGAGCCTGCTCTGTTCAGAAAGGCTCTCACTAGTGGGCCAGTTCCGTTCCGAGAACCTGGAGAAGCTGTAAAATTTTTAATGTTTATTGCTGAAATTATTTATTGGAATAACAACATACCAAGCATTATATTGTTATCATAGATTGTAATCAAACAACGTAAATTCTCATCTACATTTTCACATTGTGCATTAACCAGGGTTCATTACTTTGTGTGTCACATCCAGATCTCATTAGCTAACTGTGCACAAGTAGGCAAGCTCACCACGTCCTCCTCTGTTTATTGGCTTGAGTAAGATTTTTTTTCCAACTGTATAAAGTTAAGAGGAATGTTTCTGTTGCAAGCTGTGTATTGGAAATAAGAGAGAAATTCAAGTCTATTTGCTCACAGTATATTAAACTCCAGAAGCCAAACTTTTAAGGGCATCAAGTCTGCATCTGACATTTTAATAGCTGCTGTTTGGTTTCTATCAATCACGTCATTGCACATTAAAATGCACCAACAAAATAAGAGATCTGTCATTCCTTCGTTAAGAAACAGTAATCCAGTACAAGATTTATAGGCTTACGACTCAACTGTGTGTTCACAATAAATCCCCATTCAGTGTTCAAACCAGAGCAAGCCTCCCTGTCGTTCAGTGTTTTCTTGTCAAAATGTCCTCAATATAAGATTATCAAAGGTTTTCTTACAGAACTACATATAAAATCCTTTTGCCAGCAAAAGCTTAATTTAGGTTGGCGGCTTCCCTTTTTGAGTTACCCAGACAAGATCTTGGTTATATCAGAAACACATAGGTACTGCTGTATTATTAGCAGGCCTGGTGTTAATTAGGGAGAATTACCAGAAATAGTTTGCCTCGTGGAAATTTATTACAGAATCACACTTGACTGATGGCAGAATAGGAGTTGCTGAGAGAGAGCAGCTCCCACTCATAACCACTAATTAATAGGGTGCCAAAATTCCACAGAGAAGGTTTCATCCCAAGTGTGGGAGCCTCACAGGGAAAATGGTTCCTGTGCAGTATTTAAATTTTAACAGAGGAAAGTAGCTGGACACATGGCTACCTAACGGGAGTCTCAGATAGATGGGTCTTAGGCTACGAATGAGAAGATTTAACTCAGTAAGCACCAAGCCCAAAAGTTGCCTGTGTGTGTGTCATAAGGAGATATATATATATATATTAATATATTAATATGTTAATAATAATATATATATATATTAATATATTAATATGTTAATATTAATATATATATTAATGTGAAGCATCTGATTCCCAAACTTCATTTTATGAAGAGAATTCAGAATGATCCATCTTATCTGGTATGATATAGTACTCTTGGTTCCCTCACTTAAAAGCTGAGTTGGTGGCAAGATTACATCAATGATTAATAGGAAAGGTGTGGCCTGTACACCTTGAACATGGAGTTGGAGAGAGCGAGGTGCACTTAGTGATCTGCACTAATGGCAGAGCACTGGAGAGCCACTAGATGAACACTTGCCAAGAAGGTGGGTGTTTTTTTTCTCCCTGTCTGTAACTGCATGTAATCACGCACAATAGAGCTTGGAGCGGTTGTTGAACGTGGAAGAATAAAACATTTTCATGTCAGGAAACCACTGATCACTGACCTCAGGGAGAAAAATAAAACAATTTAGAATTCACAGAGTATAATTTCTCAATTATAGCAAATATCGTTCCCAAAGAAGAAGACTTCTCTGCCAGACCTATGAATCAGTTGGCCCAGTCTTTTATGCATCCGTGTTTCAAAGGACGGTTTCTGTCTTTCAATCCAAAGTTTCCTAATTGAGTTTCAGATTAGTTTTTCATCTTCATATTCTAAACTGTCACCTACTTCAAATATAACGGGGTTTGTTTTCTCTTGTTTTTTCCTTTTTTGTTTCATTTGCTTGTAAAGCCCATGGCTGGTGCTATTATTCTAATTTATTCAATTCTATTGTTCCTTTGGTTAAAGTATTTTTTGGTGCACATTAAATAACACAGAATGGTAGTTTTCATTGCATATTCCTATATCCATAAAAGATAATTTGACAAATTTTATTCCCCAATACCTGCCTCACCCCTGTTCCTTCCCCCTGACCCTCTTGCTCTTTCCTAATGGTCTCCCTTCTACTTTCATGGCATCCTGTTTTGGGTTTGGGTTTAGTTTTTGTTTTCCTGTTTTTTTTTTCCCCTCTAGTTTTACATATGGAGAAAACTTTTTCAAGTCTGACTTATTTTGCTCAAAATATGGTCTCCAGTCCCATGTGTTTTTCTGCAAATGACATAATTTCATTCACTCATGGCTGAATAAAACCCCATTGTGTATGTATACCACATTTTCTTTATTCATTCATCTATTGACAGACACCTATGCTGATTCTATAACTTGGCTCTTGTGAATTTGTACTGTCATAAAAATGGGTATGCCTGTATCTCTAAAACATGCTGACCTCAATTCTTGGGGATAAATACTGGGGAGTGGTATAATTAGAGCATGTGGTAGGTCATTCTATTTTTAGATTTCTAAAGAACCTCCATACTTATTTCCCTAGTGGTTGTAGAGGCTATATCTTTAGGTGTGTCCTTTAACTTTTGACCTTAGTATATCAGTAAAATGCCCAACCATTCTCTTAGAAAATGAGAAAGTAAATGTAACTCCATTACTCTATTATTCATTTTGCATAAATAAAAGTTGGCTTACATGTGACCCAATATTGATATCTGGCCCCCAAAACTTTCTCTTTCCCTATTTGCTTGAGAATCCTGACAATTTAATGGCCTCCATAGTTGACTGAAACCAAGAGCAAAAGAACCCATGGAACTTTTCAAGTATGAACTTTGAAATATAAATTAAATTAGTCTGGTTTCCTCACCTGAAACTTATCTTCATTCTGCTCTCCTAAATTATTATGCTACTGCTGAATATTGAAAATGCTTTGAATAAAAATGAACTTAACAAGCAGATTGAGAGGCACTGAAGAGATCCCTGTACTTCCGCCCCCCCAAAAAAGATACAAATCAATAGGAATCTATTATAGTTTGCTTATTCCTAAATCTGGGAAGTACTTGATGCTCTTTAACAATATCAACATAGATTATAATAGCATAAATTAGGGCTAGGAAAAAAGAAGTGGTCAATCAGAGTCCAGTCAGTACAGAAATCACATAATAACTTAGGAGAAGTTTAGTATAGGACAGCTGAATATGAAAATATAAAGAAAACTCTAAAAGGTAACCTAAAGCTGAGAGGAAAGACACAGCAAAGACAACCTCAGAAGCAGGTCTCCTCCCCATGGCTAGGGTTGAGACCTTGGAGAAAGTGGTTATCAGCCCACTGAATGCCAGGTTGCTGAAGCCAGATCTTGCTCTCAGTAGCTGAGCACAAGGAAACAGCTCTGAACTGCAGGCAAGCCATAGCTCATGGCCAGGTGCACAGAAGAAGTGGGGATGCTGCTCTGAGTGCTGGTCTAGAATATACAGCACTCGTGGCAAGAGGGCCACAGCAAGGTGCTGATCAAACCCAGGCTAGGGACGCAAAATTTCTGAGGGACTGTGCACTTTGCATACACAGCTGGGGGAAAAAACCACCAGATGACTCCAAACACATGCAGCATGATGGACCACACAGAACAGCAAAATGCAGCACCTGCAACCAGAAAAAGAAGCCCCTCCTATAATATTCTTTTGTCTCCCTCATCTGACAAAACACCACCATTGACCACTGTGAAAGAGAAATTCTTGTGTCCAGTCTAGACTGGCACAGTGACACACGCCTATAATCCCAGGGACCCAGGAGGTTGAGGCAAGAGGATCAAAAGTTCCAAGCCAGCCTCAGCAACTTAGCCAGGCCCTAAGCAACTTGGCAAGGCCCTGTCTCTAAATAAAATATAAAAAGGGGTGGGGATGTGGCTCAATGGTTAAGTGCCTGTGGGTTCAACCCCCAGTACCAAAAAAAAGAGTCTAGTCTGATATCACAGAGCAGGTACTGAAGGGTGAACGGTGAATTGGGAATGGAAAAATCAATAAATTAATAATTGACACACTTAGATACAAATTAAAACTTTAGATTCTTGACTAAATAAAATCCCCATTATGCAGAACATCACCATATATTCTTGGTGAGTTTAAAAGTCAAGAAATTATTTGTTTTTTATTTCAAAAGTCCTTTTATAATATACTTTCAGTATACAACATAAACATAATGTTGTACTGATTGTGTTTTCCAAGGTTTGCCCATTCATCATCCATTATAACTGTATAGTTCTAAATATTTAAGAGACTCAGCTGGATATATACTAGGATATAACCAAAGTCATTCTTTTAATGAGTTAATTTTCTTGAATACTTGTGCTACAGGTAAAGTGAGTAAAATATTCTTAGTTGAAACTTTATGTTATTTGGGATTTCGTAGGAGATGGGGCACATTCAGGGTGGTATGGTGTAGACTTAATTAGGATTTCAGTTTACAGAAGTCATTCTGTGTAAACCTCCACCCCTAACAATAGGAAACTTAATCACTTTCATATTCAGCAAGGAGATTGACAAGTTTACAATACACTAAAACATAAAAGGATCAAGCCAATCAGATCTATAATAACAACTTGCATTTGTTAGTCTTTGTAATTTGTGTGGTACATTATCTGTCACACTGGGGTACACAAGCACACTGCAGACTCACAACTGGAGAAACTGATCGTGGATTTTTAATTCACATCTTAGACATGAGAAAATGGAAACTCAGAGATGTGATTTTCTAAAAACAGCTCTAACCTGGCAAATGTGACACTTAGACTTTCTGATAGACTAGAGATAAAATATATTATTTTCTCCATATTCCCTTTGAATTCCTCTTATTAATAAGGGATAATTCCAATATATTCAGTTAGTAAAGGATGGTGTTAGGAATAGTTTTGGTAGAATATGTGGAACCTAAGGACTGCATCTCTGGCGTGTGCAGTTGCCTGCCACACAGATGTCAATATTTGGGTGGTTTGCAATTGGGCCATCTGTTCTTTGAGATGTGAGATGTATTTGTGGTGTGATAGTCTTCTCTGCAATGTGCCATTTGCTGTTCTTTGTGTTTTCACTCCATTTCGCAGTCTATACGCTGTGGGTATAGATATTAAAAAAAAAAAAAAACAGGAATAATGAGAGAAAGTTGGTTTGAAGTGTGGGTAACACTAAATGTGATTATTAAACTAATTAGAAAACTGTAGGAAATGCAATTAAAATTACTTCCACACACTCAGCTCCCAAGATCTAGTTACAAGATGTTGGAAAATCAGAGTGGTTTGACACGCAGTAATGCTACCTTTTCAGTGTGATGAATTTAGATCCCAGCTGTGAGTCTGAAGACTGAAAGGTGGAACAAGGTAAGACCTCAGTAAGAGTGGAGAGAAACCACATAGATGTCTAATTATACAGACGACACTGCCGAAGATTCCCGGTTTTATGCAATTGAAATAAAATCTCTTTGTTATTTAGTAATGGCAGGCACCACTGCTAAGTCCACTGAAGCATAGCTGGAAAATCCAACTGCCCTCACATCTGTTTTGCGTGACCTTTCAATCATCGACAAATACTTGTGCCACTAGGAGTGAAAGCCTGGGGAGGATATGGCTGTGTGACTTTCTAAGCTATCGCTATGGAAAACATATTGAAACAAAATTCACGCATGCCATGGACCATGCCCAGAAATTACAGACTTGTCTGGGTGGTGTTAAGGATTTGACCTGCTGAGAGTGCTCACACCTGCTTCTTACATTCAAGCTTCTAATCCTTCGTTCAGAAAAGGAGACAAATGAAATATGTGAATGGACTGATGTGACTGAAATCTTAAAGAGTGTAGGCCCTTAACCTGGTTTGAACAAAAGTGACAGAATAAAGTTCATTTTTGATGTCCATTACATCTATTATACTATCAGACTTCTGAAGCCTGTGTGATTTGACTCTCCTTTGAGATCTAGGACTTAAGCTAGAGTGACTGCTTGAGTTCCAAGCGGTAACGAGGTGTTCTGAAAAGGGTTGTTTATTCCAAATTTTTTAAAGAAAAAGAAAACCACTCAAGAATCTCTTGAGACGGGGCGATCCAAGATGGCGGACTAGAGGAGGACTGCATCCCCAGTCGCTCCAGAACCCAGGAGTTAAGAAGGGGAGGCATTGAGAGACTCGGACCAAAATAGAGCCATGGGTGAGTCCACCCACTGGGTAAAGCTCGGCCCGGGTGGCAGGCTCAGATAGAGGTGGCTTATTGGAGCAGGGCAGGGCAGCTAGAGTCTTCCACAGGCAGCCCTGCGCACTCTGGTGCTGGGCCCCTCCCACACAGCCAGCTTCTCCAGGTTCTTGGAGCGGGCCCACTAGTGAGAGCCTTTCTGATCAGAACAAGCTCCAAGTCCCGGAGCCAACGCGGCATACTCTGGCCCACAAGCGGCTTCAGGGATCAGGACAGGGCAGCCAGAGATCTCCCCAAGCAGCCTGGACCCCCGCAGTGGGAGGCGCCTTTCAAGGCTAGCTTCTCGGAACAAACCGCCCAGTGAGAGCCTTTCTACATAGAGCTAGCCACAAGTCCCCGAGCCAATGGAGAGCTTCGATCCACAAGCAGGCTCTGGGATCAGGGCAGGGCAGCCAGAGACTTCTCCAGGCGGCTCTGCCCACTCCGGCCGCAGGCTCTTTCCATGGGGCGATCCAAGATGGCGACCTAGAGGGTGACTGCATCTCCAGTCGCTCCAGAACCCAGGAGTCAAGAAGGGGAGGCATTGAGAGACTTGGACAAAAATAGAGTCACGGGGTGAGTCTCCCCCACTGGGCGAAACTTGGCCTGGGCGCCAGGCACAGATAGGGGTGGCTTATCAGAGCAGGGCAGGGCAGCTAGACTCTTCCCAAGGTAGACTTCCACACTCCGGCAGTGGGCTCCCCCCACACGGCCAGCTGCATGGTGCAGGCCCCCAGTGAGAGGCTTTCCGCACAGAGCCAGCTCCAAGCCCTGGAACCAGTAGGGGCTAGGGGCAGCTTTCTTCGGAAGCACTGCATTATCAAGTTCCTCCAAGACTTCAGGCTACTGAAGGCTGGGAGGTGATACACTGGAAATCTACTGGGACACTATAAGCCAATAGAGGAAATCTGCAATATCTCAGATTCCCACTGACATCTGACCATTATGAGAAAACAAGGGAAGAAAATGTCCCAAACAAACCTAGATACTACATCAATAAAACCCAATGACAGCACAGCAGAAGAAATGTCAGAAAGGGAGTTCAGAATGTACATAATTAAAACAATCAGGGAAGCAAATGAGGAGATGAAAGAGCAAATGCAGGCATTGAAGGAGGAGATGAAAGAGCAAATGCAGGCATTAAATGATCGCACCAATCAACAGTTAAAAGACCAAATACGGGAAGCAAGAGATCATTTCAATAAAGAGTTAGAGATACTGAAAAAAAACCAAACTGAAATCCTTGAAATGAAGGAAACAATAAACCAAGTTAAAAACTCCATAGAAAGCATAACCAATAGGATAGAACACCTGGAAGACAGAACCTCAGACATTGAAGACAAATTATTTAATCTTGAAACAAAGTTGACCAAACAGAAAAGATGGTAAGAAATCATGAACAGAATCTACAAGAATTATGGGATATCATGAAAAGGCCAAATTTAAGAATTATTGGGATTGAGGAAGGCTTAGAGAAACAAACCAAAGGAATGAACAATCTATTCAATGAAATAATATCAGAAAATTTCCCAAATCTGAAGAATGAAATGGAAAACCAAGTACAAGAGGCTTATAGAACTCCAAACATACAAAATTACAACAGACCCACACCAAAGCACATTATTATGAAGATACCTAACATACAAAACAAAGACAGAATTTTAAAGGCCGCGAGAGAAAAGAATCAAATTACATTCAGAGGGAAACCAATAAGAATATCAGCAGATTTTTCAATCCAGACCCTAAAAGCTAGAAGGGCCTGGAACAACATATACCAAGCCCTGAAAGAAAATGGATGCCAACCAAGAATCTTATACCCAGCAAAACTTACCTTCAAATTTGACGATGAAATAATATCCTTCCATGATAAACAAAAGCTAAAGGAATTTACAAAAAGAAAGCCAGCATTACAGAACATTCTCAGCAAAATATTCCATGAGGAAGAGATGAAAAACAACGATGCAAATCAGCAACAGGAGGCGCTAGCCTAAAGGAATAGCCAAATAAAGGAGAAACCAAATCATGTCAAAAACAAATATGAGTCAATTGACTGGGAATACAAATCATATCACAATAATAACCCTGAATGTTAATGGCCTGAATTCATCAATCAAAAGACACAGACTGGCAGATTGGATTAAAAAGAAAAATCCAACAATATGCTGCCTGCAAGAGACTCATCTCATAGAAAGAGACACCCATAGACTAAAGGTGAAAGGATGGGGAAAAACATACCATGCACACGGACACAGCAAAAAAGCTGGAGTATCCATCCTCATTTCAGATAATGTGGACTTCAAACCAAAACTAGTCAGAAGGGATAAAGAAGGACATTACATGCTGCTTAAGGGAAGCATAAATCAGCAAGACATAACAATCATAAATATCTATGCCCCGAACATTGGCTCATCCACGTACGTCAAACAAATCCTTCTCAATTCCAGAATTCAAATAGACCACAACACAATAATACTAGGCGATTTTAACACACCTCTCTCACCACTGGATAGATCGTCCAAACAAAAATTGAATAAAGAAACTATAGATCTCAACAACACAATCAGCAATTTAGACTTAACGGACATATATAGAATATACCATCCAACAAAGAACGAATACACTTTCTTCTCAGCAGCACATGGATCCTTCTCTAAAATAGACCATATTTTATGCCACAAAGCTACTGTTAGCAAATACAAGAAGATAGAGATACTACCTTGTACTCTATCAGATCATAATGGATTGAAATTAGAAATAAATGACAGAATAAAAAACAGAAACTTCTCCAATACCTGGAGATTAAATAATACACTATTATATGATGAATGGATAACAGAAGACATCAGGAGGGAAATAAAAAAATTCTTAGAAGTAAACGAGAACAAAGACACATCATATCAAAATCTCTGGGACACTATGAAAGCAGTACTTAGAGGAAGATTTATTTCATGGGGTGCATTCAAAAAAAGAAGTAGAAATCAACAAATAAACGACTTAACACTACAGCTCAAAGCCCTAGAAAAAGAAGAGCAGACCAATACCAAAAGTAGTAGAAGACAGGAAATAGTTAAAATCAGAGCCGAAATCAACGAAATCGAAACAAAAGAAACAATTGGAAAAATTAACAAAATAAATAGTTGGTTCTTTGAAAAAATAAATAAAATTGATAAACCCTTAGCCACACTAACAAAGAGAAAGAGGGAGAAAACTCAAATTACTAAAATTCGGAATGAACAAGGAAACATCACAACAGACACGAGTGAAATACAAAACATAATTAGAAGCTATTTCGAAAATCTATACTCCAACAAAACAGAAAACCTCGAAGACATCAACAAATTTCTAGAGACATATGAACTACCTAAACTGAACGAGGAGGACATACACAACTTAAATAAACCAATTTCAAGCAATGAAATAGAAGAGGTCATCAAAAGCCTACCAACAAAGAAAAGTCCAGGACCAGATGGGTTCTCAGCCGAGTTCTACAAAACCTTTAAAGAAGAGCTCATTCCAATACTCCTCAAACTATTCCATGAAATAGAAGAGGAGGGAACCCTACCAAACTCGTTCTATGAAGCCAATATCACCCTGATACCTAAACCAGACAGAGACACATCGAGGAAAGAAAATTTCAGACCAATATCCTTAATGAACATCGATGCAAAAATTCTCAACAAAATTTTAGCAAATCGCATACAAATATATATTAAAAAGATAGTGCACCACGATCAAGTGGGTTTTATCCCAGGGATGCAAGGTTGGTTCAACATTCGGAAATCAATAAATGTCATTTACCATATCAACAGACTTAAAGTTAAGAATCACATGATTATTTCAATAGATGCAGAAAAAGCATTTGATAAAATACAGCATCCCTTCATGCTCAAAACACTAGAAAAAATTGGGGTAGTGGGAACATTCCTTAACATTATAAAGGCCATCTACGCTAAGCCCATGGCCAATATCATTCTAAATGGTGAAAAACTGAAAGCGTTCCCCCTAAAAACTGGAACAAGGCAGGGATGCCCTCTTTCACCACTTCTATTCAACATCGTCCTTGAGACTCTAGCCAGAGCAATCAGACAAACCAAAGAAATTAAAGGGATACGAATAGGAAAAGAAGAACTCAAACTATCCCTGTTCGCTGATGACATGATTATATATTTAGAGGAACCTGGAAATTCCACCAGAAAACTTTTAGAACTCATAAGTGAATTCAGTAAAGTAGCAGGTTACAAGATCAATGCTCATAAATCCAATGCATTTTTATACATAAGTGATGAATCTTCAGAAAGAGAAATTAGGAAAACTACCCCATTCACAATAGTATCGAAAAAAATAAAATACTTGGGAATCAATCTCACAAAAGAGGTGAAAGACCTCTAAAATGAGAACTACAGAACACTAAAGAAAGAAATTAAAGAAAACCTTAGAAGATGGAAAGATCTCCCATGTTCCTGGATAGGCAGAATTAATATTGTCAAAATGGCCATACTACCAAAAGTGCTATACAGATTCAATGCAATTCCAATTAAAATCCCAATGATGTACCTTGCAGAAATAGAGCAAGCAATTATGAAATTCATCTGGAAGAATAAAAAACCTAGAATAGCTAAAGCAATCCTCAGTAGCAAGAGCGAAGCAGGGGGTATTGCAATACCAGATCTTCAACTCTACTACAAAGCAATAGTAACAAAAACGGCATGGTATTGGTACCAAAATAGACAGGTAGATCAATGGTACAGAATAGAGGACATGGACACAAACCCAAATAAATACAATTTTCTCATACTAGACAAAGGGGCCAAAAATATGCAATGGAGAAAAGATAGCCTCTTCAACAAATGGTGCTGGGAAAACTGGAAAACCATATGCAACAGAATGAAATTAAACCCCTATCTCTCACCCTACACAAAACTCAACTCAAAATGGATCAAGGACCTCGGAATCAGACCAGAGACCCTGCATCTTATAGAAGAAAAAGTAGGTCCAAATCTTCAACTTGTTGGCTTAGGATCAGACTTCCTTAACAGGACTCCCATAGCACAAGAAATAAAAGCAAGAATCAACAACTGGGATAGATTCAAACTAAAAAGCTTTCTCTCAGCAAAGGAAACTATCAGAAATGTGAAGAGAGAGCCTACAGAGTGGGAGAATATCTTTGCCAACCATACCTCAGATAGAGCGCTAATTTCCAGAATCTATAAAGAACTCAAAAAACTCTACACGAAGAATACAAATAATCCAATCAACAAATGGGCTAAGGAAATGGACACTTCACAGAAGAAGATGTACAAGTAATCAACAGATATATGAAAAAATGTTCAACATCCCTAGTAATAAGGGAAATGCAAATCAAAACTACCCTAAGATTTCATCTCACCCCAATTAGAATGGCGATTATCAAGAACACAAGCAACAATAGGTGTTGGCGAGGATGTGGTGAAAAAGGAACACTCATACATTGCTGGTGGGGTTGCAAATTAGTGCAGCCACTCTGGAAAGCAGTGTGGAGATTCCTCAGAAAGCTGGAATGGAAACACCATTTGACCCAGCTATCCCACTCCTTTGCCTATACCCAAAGGACTTAAAATCAGCATACTACAGAGATACAGCCACATCAATGTTCATTGCTGCTCAATTCACCATAGCCAGATTGTGGAACCAACCTAGATGCCCTTCAGTTGATGAATGGATAAAGAAACTGTGGCATATTTATACAATGGAATATTACTCCGCAATGAAGAATGATAAATTATGGCATTTGTAGGCAAATGGACGAAATTGGAGAATATCATGCTAAGTGAGATAAGCCAATCTCAAAAAACTAAAGGACGAATGATCTCGCTGATAAGCGGATGAGGACATATATTGGAGGGTGGGAGGGGTTAGCATTAGGTTTAGGGTTAGGTTTAGGGTTAGGGATAAGGAGTGTGGTAAGAATGAAGGAAAGAAGGACTGTATAGAGGGAAAAGAGGGGTGGGAGGGGTGGGGGGGAAGGGAAAAATAATGAATCAAACATCATTGCCCTATGTAAATGTATGATTACACAAATGGTATGCCTTGACTCCATGTACAAATAGAGAAACAACATGTATCCCATTTGTATACAATAATAATAAAAAATTTTTAAAAAATAATCTCTTGAAAAGACTGTAATAAAACATACTCTCATACTAATAAATTTCACCCTCACTCCAATATGGCGGGGAGCCACTGGAATAATATCAAGAACTACAGTTGTCTCAAAACCAACCAAAACTATTGTCAAGGTGGACTCATTAACCAATAATAACTGAATGTAGTAATTATATGTAAATATACGTGCCAAGTGCTTGAAGAGGGAAGACCTTGTTTATGAAGAATAGAAACATTGGCATTTGAGAGGCTGTTGAATTTTGATTACACCAGCTTCAACTGATGAAGACTAATAATATAAATTACCTCCAAACCAGTAGTGTTCCTTTTTTAAGAGGATTATTCAACATTTATATAGTGTGGGAAACTGAGCACTTTTTTGTGAGGAGGAAGAAGTACAGAATAAATGAACTCAGAGGTGGACCTCTTAAAATGCCCTGAGCCACTTAGCACTGCCCTAAACTCAGCAGAGCAGCCCTTATCCAGGAGTTGTCTGCTGTTTTCTGGAATCTCCCTTGGGAGTTTCAATTCCTGCCTCTAAAGTGCTTATCAAAGTCTCCCATCAGACCCAATGGTGTTCTTTCTGCAAGAATCTTGTGTTAGCTTTTAGAAGATTAAGGTTTATTTTGACTCATGGTTCCAGAGGTTCAGCCCCTAGTCAGCAGCTTCAAGACAGAAACATCATGGTGGAAGGGTATTATGGAGGAAAGCTCATGGCAGCCTGGAAGTAAAACGGGAGAGAGGAAGAGGCCAGGGACAGGGACAGATATAGATCCCAAGGCCATGCCCCCAGTGGGAAAGTATTCCCAGTCATGTCCCACCTGCCTTACAGTTTTAAACCTCCTCCCAGTTAGTCCATTCAAATTATTAATCCATCAAATTGATTAATCCACTGGTAAGGTGAGAGTCCCTGTAATCTAATCATTTTCACCCTTGATCATTGCTGCATTGTCTAACACATGAGACACTGGGGGACATTCCAGATCCAAATGATAACAGCCACTCTAGTACATTACATTTCTACCTCCCCACATTTCTAGTGATGTTTTAGAGTTCCTCACAGACCGGTATCCCAGGTAATTGCACACTAGGTCAACTTTAACTGGCATTCCCTCATTTATGAAATTTCTGACCTTGGAAAAGCTACAGAACTTGATTGAGCCTGCATTTTCTCACTAATGTGTCCCTAGGTCTTCTGAGAGGATAGAGCTCCTGTGTTTTGGAGAATTGTTATGACACTTAAATGAGATACTAGACCTACCTGAGCTCCAAACAACCTACCCATTCCTCTTTTCTAGGAGACAGCAGAAGTACTACTCATAAAGCAAATTCAAATTGCTACTCTTTTGTTCAGGAAATGAGACATACCATGGAATATGTGAATGGGCAGCTGTCCTTTAAATTTTAAATGATACTACATAAATTTGAGGATTACCATCAGCTATCTCAGAGACTCATAATGAATATTTAAGCTAAGTGAGTCGTCTTTGCATGAAAAATAAAAGTTGTAAAGTAACCGTTGTAACTGTGTTTTGAAATACTGTTGGTCAGGAACCCCTTTATTTCAACAATACCTATTCTACATAATACAATTAAGGGTGAACATCTTGAGTGTTTCCTATCTTCACATTTTACCTCAATGTTTCTCAAGCTTTAGGGTACATCAGAATCTTCTGGAGGGCATCTTAACACGATTGGCCCACTCTCAGAGTTTTGGTGTAGTAGTTCTGGAGCAGGATGAAAATGTGCATCTCTGACAAGTTCCCAGGTGAAACTGATCCTGCCAGTCTGGGGCCCACTCATGAGAAGCACCTGTCTCTAACCACTGCTTCTCACCTTAAGGTGTGAACAGATGTCCTGAGGTCTTGATCGAGGATATGCCTCGGCCTCACCTCCAGAGACCCCTACTCCAGTAGTGGTGGAGCAGGGCCAATTGTTTGCATTTATAGCAAGCTCCTGGCTGATGCTGAAGCATCTAATCCACAGAGCACATCTTCCAAAAGGATTCTCTGGTTTAGACATCATGAAACAAAACAGTGAGAGGACTTCCTTATAGCTTATAGGTAGAGGCTAACACATTCTCTCCTCATCTTATGTCTAAAAATCAGAGAATCATGCTTAGATTTCTGAAACGTAGATTCATAGAAAAAAATCTGATCTGCTCCAGGAATTATGTAAGTTTTTTTTTCACCATTTTTTTCAGGATTTTATCCAGTGCTGGTGAAGAGTGGAGCAGATTCACCAGATTTGGCACCAGGTATTGACGGAGCCAGAGCACTAAATGCCAGCAATGGATGTGAGCCCCACCATGAGTTTGGAATTAGGTTAAATCTCAAATGGTAGGGTTTTGTTTTGTTTTTCTTTTTCACCATTCAGGATTAGTAGTGTTAATTTCCTTAACCTTGAACAATAAACTTCATGGCCCAATACATTTGCCTTTCTGAAGCTGAGAGCATGCCCTGAGCCAGGCATCACGGATTCTGTGGGTCACTAACTAGTTCTCTGACCCTGGAACAGGCACTTCACGAATTTGGACCATACCTTTATTTTAGTGATTCTTTCCTGAAAACATCCTCTTCAGAACACAACACGTAAAGCAGGCAAGAGGTAAGCCCTGGGCACTTCAATGTCTTAATTTTTTAGCCAAAGTTATTTCTAACTTGCAAAACTGCCAAAGGAACTGCGGATCCCATGGGCTCTCAGGGACAAGATTTGTAACTCGCTTAGCTGGAAGGCCTCCGAAATTTCTTCCAGTCTAACATGAACCTGCCAGTGGGGGGATCCTAGACATGTGCCGTTTCCAGCAAGTCCATGCAAATTCCACACAGGACTCTGGCTTCACCTAAAGAATAGTTGTTTGGGTTTTTGTTTTAAATCACAGTCCATTCCTTCAGTGCTTTCCCTCCTTAAAACTAACAAGCTGATTTTTTCCCCTTGTAAACTACTGAAAACTGCCTCCCTCTGGGAGGGGGAGGTAAGAGGAAAGGTTGTCTGCAGCCACGTGGGGAGGTATGGAGTTGCTTTGTTTTCTTAGCTGTGCTGTGCAAATGAACTGAAGGTTTAACACTCAGGTGCTGTTTGAAGATATAATACAACAGGGCCTAGAGTAGGGAGTCCAGGAACCCCATGGCCGGCCTTCCTTGCCGAGGCCCCTGCCATACAGCTGTTCTGAGTACTGCAAAGCTAAAATTTGTTGCCATGGCTTAGACCTAAACAAACCTGTGCCTGTTCTGGTATGTAGATTATGTTCCCCCAGGACAGCCCTGCTCACTCATTCCATGTCCATCTGTGGGACCTATGGGTTTCAATCATTCCTCCACCATCTCCCATTCGAAAGCCACAGTTGGTTATATGATATAGTGCCTTGTCACTTAGCAGCAGACTCCGCGGTCCTGGAATCAGCCTGCTCCTCCTGCTTTCCCCAGCTATACTGGAACCTCTGTCCTGAGGGACCCCGCTGTGGGACCACCTTGCAGGCGTTAATACTTTTCCCACTAAACCTCCTTGGACAGAGGCCAGCGTGAATGCTGCACTCAGCAGAGTAATGGAGATTCCAGGGCGCTGTTTAGTGAGTGCAATGTTCTTCCTCTTCCATCCATGGTCGTCCTTCTCCTTTAATTTCCCACTTCACCCTCTCTGTCTTCCCATGCTCTGGGAGACGTCTCTCCATTTTTTTTTTTTTCCTAATACAATTATATTTGGTTTTTTTTTTAGTTTCCTCCATCTCTGAGGGCTCAGAAGCAATTTTAGGGTCTAGGTCTAAGGAACAGTAAAATGGCGTTTCTTCTAATTCCATGCAACATATTAAAGAGGTCGAGAATGCATGTACGCTACTATCAACACGAAGTATAAATAGCAAGTGCAAAATCACAGGTAATTTAAATCAGAACTGCCTCCTGCGTGTGCACACACACACACTTTCCATGATTTAGTTACTACAGCGGTATTATTTTCCTGGCAGCAAAGTGTTATGCATTCTGCATAGTCAATTTTATAAGATGTAAATAAGTGTTACTCTAGAGAAATCTCCAAGCTCTGCATTCTTGAAGGAATTTATTTTGTTAATCCTTCCATGAGAGATGTTGGGTAACAAAGTGGCCCATATTCTTCTACTTGGAACGGATAAGACATCATTTCCATAAAGCTATCATCTCTTCCCAAGAGCAAGACATTAACTCTCACTCCAGAATGCATTTCCACAAGGGGAAGTGAGTGGATATGATCCACACACATGTTGCTGATGCCTTAGTCACCTTTCACATGTTCGTTTATTAAACAAAGATGTATTGGAGGGCCTAGACTTTGCCAGGCACCATTTTAGTCACTGGGGATCAAGCAGCAAACCAAGCAGGAGTCTCTAACCTGCTCAGCTTCACATTGCAGTCAGGAGAGAGATGATAAACTAGCAACTGAAGAAAAGGAATGTCAGGTGGTGAATGGAGTACAATAAATAAGGGTGAGAGAGAGGAAGCAGTGTTGGTGTGGGAGAGCAAAGGAAGTGAGAGGCAGCCACGTGGATGTGTGGGAGAAGGTTGTTCCAGGCAAAGGAAAAAGCTTGGCATGTTCAAAGAACAGCCAAGAGCCAGGGTGGCTGGAGGCAGCCAGAGGAGACCGGGGAGTGGAATAGGGAGGCCATGCAGGGCCTGGTAGGCTGTTTAAGGACTTTGGCTTGTATTCTAATGATCCCTAGTTAAGGAGTCCTTTAGGCTGATGGATGCTGTTCATTCTGTCTCTCTCCCCTCTTACCTCTGAGGCAGGTCTTTGGCAGTTGTGCATCACATTCCAGTGTCTGAATGAAGGACAGCCCGAGTGTGTCTGTAACATTACTAACCATCTTTGACTTTTACTGTGATTTGCTCACAGGGCAGGGCTTCCTGAACACTCTATTTTTGGCTCATAAGAAAAATTATGTAGTTCTCATCTTGATGAAATTTCACAAGTCTGGACTCCCTATAATTTCCGTAATACAAAATTTAGTAGTATTCAATTTCCCTTTTCTTATTTCTTGCTCTTTCTGTGTTTGAATGGAGCTCATTCTCACAGGGTTGGCTGCATTACCAAATGGGACTTTGGTGATCCCTTGTTCAAACTGGCTCTCAGCAGTGGGAAGGGGCTTTTCACCAAAGAATCCTGGTGGTAGCTTGGGTAGGGAGGGGACGTGAAATGACCGGACATTAAATATGTGACTGATGGACCCAGGAGTTAAGTAGATATACCTGCATCCACAAGTGAAGGGAATAATCTTGACCTTTCTTTCCAAGAAAGATGCGGTGGAACTTGAAATAAAAACTTGAGACTGACTGGGGAGACTGAGGCTAGAGGATTGCAAGTTCAAAAGTTCAAAGCCAGCTTTAGCAACTTAGCAAGACCCTGTCTCTAAATACAAATACACAAAAGGACTGGGGATGTGTCTCAATAATTGAGTGCCCAATAATTGGGTTTTAGAACCAATACCAAAAACAAAAACAACATAACAACAAAAACACAACTCTGGTATTTTGTTTATGCATTTGCTTAACTGTTTTCAAGTGATTCTCACCTGTTGCAGAGATCTGCAATGCTTTTGGGAAATCACATTGTCATCCCCATCCCATCTATTTTTATCCTGGAAAAAAATAACTCAAACTGGGCACAGGTTAAAGGCAAAAGGACATCTCCTAACACATCATGGATGTGCTCCTCTTAAGGGAGTGTGAAGACGATAAAGACTCTGCCTTGGCACTGTGGACTTGCTTGGTTGAGTTGAGGAGTGTGATCTGGTGACATGGCTGTGACCCTCAGACCTCTATTTAACGCCACCAGTGTCAGGGCCTCCTGGGTTCCCCTCCCCACCTGCCCTTTGCCTGTCTTGGTGAGTTACTGTCCAGCCACACAACATCCGCCTGGTTCTTCAGGTTTCTGGCCACATGACAAAAGTTTTAAAGCTTCACAGACCGTTCCCTCTAAGCACACAGAGGATGTTGTCTACTTGGGATAACGTGTGTTCCTTTTGGACTCCAGGTACATCACACACATTTGCCCCTTTGTGTGTCTGGATTTTATAAACTTCGAAAGGTTTTGAACAGTTGGTGGTTGATCCTGTATCCCAAGTAAGAAAGGCTGTCAGGGTGTGTCCATTTACCACCCTCCTCAACCAATCATTTCTCAGGATAATTCTCCCAAACACGTCTCTCTCATTCTGTCTCCAGATCACCACCTCTAGGTGACATCATGGGAACTTAGTGCAAATAAATCTCCAGAGAAACCTATGCCCGACAGATATTAAAATGGATTGCTGCCCAAGGGCATTACTTATCTGCTCAGAGAGCACGTTTATCACTAACGCAAGGCTTTGACGAGAAACACTCCTGGGCTTGTGTGCCTCAGTGAATCCAAAGCATCTCACCACTGAGTCTGGACACAGCCCAGAGCCAGGTTAGAGCAGGATCTTATTAGCAGCTTAGGCCTGGAACCACACTTTGGGTCCAAGAGGAAGCGCTGTGATATTACATGCTCGTTATTCTTGATTATTGATAGAGTTGTGATTTAACCTGCAGAGTTGAAGGGATTCCTGGTGGTAGCTATTGAAACTGGTCTTGAAAAAGCTAACATTTAGAAAGTAACCATCAAAGACACGCCCTTTTCCAAGATTCTGAATTATCCTACGTGGAAGCTTTATATCACTGCAGGGGCATATGATCCTATGTGGGGACCGAGATTAAGATCAATCAAAATCTGAAATGTAGAAAATTTTTGAGAGTATACACTTTTCAAATAATTTCACTCTTACTCAGGTTAGATTTGATTATAGGTTTTCAGCACGTTCTTTGAAATCCAGAAGGACACAAAGGAATGGACAGACAGAAATACTTTGAGTGGTAGCAAAAAATAAAAGCTTATGGAGGATAAAGCAGAGAAGTCACTCCTGATGGAGAGGGGAATTTGACTGGGGTCTTAAATCCATCTCGAATCTTGGTAAGGAGCAGAGAGGACCAAGATGGGTCCAAAGATGTATTTTTTCTCTGAAAAAAGCAGAGAAAAGAGAGGGACTCACTTCATTTTAAAACTGGGACACTTGAAGTTCCAAGCAGTTAAATATCATCAGGTGAGATGGTGCACACCTGTAATCCTAGTGGTGAGGGAGGCTGAGGCAGGAGGGTCGAAAGTTCAAAGCCAGCCTCAGCAACTTAAAGCCCTAAGCAACTTAGTGAGACCCTGTCTCTAAATAAAATATAAAAAGGGCTGGAGATGCGGCTCAGTGGTTGAATGTCCCTGGGTTCAATTCTCAGTACATAAAAGAAAAAAAAAGAAAAAGTATAAGAATCTTTCAAAAGTAGTAAATGGTCAAATTGGAACTTCTATTGAGATCCATCTGAGTTGCGCGTGGTAGCATGGGCTTTGTAATCCCAGTGTCTGGGGAGACTGAGGAAGAAGGATCACAAGTCTGAGGTCAGCCTGCCAACTTAGCAAGACCCCGTCTCAAAATATAGAATTTTCTAAAAGGACTGGTGAGAAAGCAGCTCTGAGTCTGATCCTTAGTACCAGAGAAAGAGGAGGAGGGAGGGAGGAGGAGGAAGATAAGGGAGATGGAAGAAGAAAGAAAAGAAAAATCTGTTTTCAAAGCCCATGTTCCATGTCTCTCTTCAGAGTGATGGACTAGATTGCTGATTCCAAGAAGATAATGGGGGAAAAAAGAATCTATATTTTGGGTCCCCAAATAAGTCAGGGCTGCTTGGCAAGAGTCTTGCTTGGTTCTTAGAATTTTAACAATTAATCTCAGAAATTTTAAACAAGCAGCCTATTCACCTGCCCATTGTGAGCTTTATGTGGCCTCCAGGTTGAAATAATTTAGACATAAATATCTGCTAAAATTCTAAAGATTATACACCCCAAAGGTCAAATTTTTGTTTCTCCTAAGAGGAGAGAGAGATGGAGTAACTGCGGGGCTTCTGACTCACCCCATGGGCTGGGGGCTCAACGCCAGTGTGTTTTCCTGCCCAGGAGTAGGTCAGTTTTCCGGGAGGCCCTACAATTGCCTCACTCAAGGTCATCACCTGTCTGGTCTGGCAGACACTTGAGTTGGAGGCCCCTAATTTAATCATGAAAGGAATGAGGGGTTTTCAATAAGAAAGAGACAGGGTGAAAGAAGAACTTTAAGGAGAAAGAAAAAGGGTGATATGATACATGAAAATAGATCTTCAATGTGGTGCATATAGCACCTTATGCAATGCTAGCAAGTCACTCTGTTCACTAACTTCCACTCAGGTCTTCCCACTTAACAAGCTAGTCTAGGGAGCAAAGTATTACTTGTCAGCTAAAGTAGCCAGTAAGTTTGTAATGTTAGTGTTGGGAGGTATGTTAACAACTGAGTTCAATCCTTGTTTCCTAGATGAGGACCGAAAACCCATCTAGGAAAAGCAAATTTCCCCAAGGGTGGTTGCATGGCCTGAGAGGCACCCTCTGTTGAATATGTGTTAGAAAATATTTATTTGGAATGGTATTAAATAGTGTGACTTATCAGAAACTTTTCAATAAAGTTCCTGATGGAATTATGCACTCTACAATGGACCTGATTATTATTATTATTATTATTATTTTTTGGTGGGGCTGGGGATTGAACCCAGGGCTTTGTGCTTGTGAGGCAAGCACTCTACCAACTGAGCTATATCTCCAGTCCCTTGGACCTGATTTTTAATTCTGCCCCCCTCCTTCTTTTTCATTAATTTTTTGTTTTTGTTTTTGGTATCAGGGATTGAACCCAGGGATGCTTAACCACTGAGCCACATTCCCAGCCCTTTTTATATTTTATTTAGAGACAGGGTCTCACTAAGTTGCTTAGGGCCTGGCTAAGTTGCTGAGGCTGACTTCAAACTTACCATCCTCCTGCCTCGGCCTCCCAAGCCTGTGGGATTATAGGCATGCACAACTGCACCTGGCTTTTTCATGATCTTGAACAGAAAATAATTGTATAACTCTGCTTGTGGGTTTCTAGGTGGTGAGTGTAGCTCTTCAGGAAACCTGTTTGTTTGTTCTGAGATTGTGTCGAGAACATGTCTGAGGTCTTGCCTCCCAAACTGTTCCCCATCCTGTTCATTGTGAGGCCAGTGGATAGGAGGGTAGATCAGGGCCTGAAAAATAGAATATACAGTCAATTTTTGGTTCTGAGGCTTTTGAATTTAATGTAGCATTAACATTTCAAAACAATTTAGAGGTTGACAACTTTTAAACTTTCTACAAATTGACAACTATTATCTACTATAGAAATCATTACATTTAAAAAGGACAATTTAATATCAATGCAATTGAAAAGACATAATCTCAGAACTGACAATTTTTCCTTAGTAAATCTAATTGACGATCTAACCCTGATGTATATACATTTGTCTTTGCATGTATAAATGTTACCAATATGTCTAATTTTGCTGTGAATGAGGGAACATTTTAACACAGTCTAGCATTTATGAACATTTTGTTCCAAACAGTCCCCAGCTACAAACCGGAAATTTTTTTTTTTATTGTAAACAAATGGGATACATGTTGTTTCTCTGTTTGTACATGGAGTCAAGGCATACCATTTGTGTAATCATAAATTTACATAGGGTAATATTGTTTGATTCATTCTGTTATTTTTTCCTTCCCCCCAACCCTCCCACCCCTCTTTTCCCTCTATACCGTCCTTCCTTCCTCCATTCTTGCCCCCCTCCTTAACCCTAACCCTAAACCTAACCCTAACCCTAACACTTACCCCTCCCACCCCCCATTATGTGTCATCATCTGCTTATCAGTGAGATCATTCGTCCTTTGGTTTTTTGAGATTGGTTTATCTCACTTAGCATGATAGCCTCCAATTTCATCCATTTGCCACAAATGCCATAATTTTATCATTCTTTATGGCTGAGTAATATTCCATTGTGTATATATACCACAATTTCTTTATTCATTCTTCAATTGAAGGACATCTAGGTTGGTTCCACAATCTGGCTATTGTGAATTGAGCAGCAATGAACATTGATGTGGCTGTATCTCTGTAGTATGCTGATTTTAAGTCCTTTGGGTATAGGCCAAGGAGTGGGATAGCTGGGTCAAATGGTGTTTCCATTCCAAGCTTTCTGAGGAATCTCCACACTGCTTTCCAGAGTGGCTGCACTAATTTGCAACCCCATCAGCAAACCCGGATATTTTTATTGTCACTGTGACTGAATTTTGATCATTACTTTGTATTCATGTCAAACCATCTGCCAAGTTTTTTTTTTTTTTGAAATCTGAAAGAGCCTACAAAATGCACATTTCTGTGCTACCAGAAAATGACTTTAGATATTTATAGACTAATCTCTGCCACTTCTGAGTCCATTCCCAAAACCTTGCAGGAAAGGAGACATCTGCCCTATGCTCGTGCATTCACAGCTCTGTCTGTGGTTGTAATTGGTTCCTTTTAACATAAGCTGTGCACTGTAGGTGACTTTTGCTTGCTGGTGGCCTTGGGTAAGGCAATTATGAAGTCTGACATTTTTCTTGGAATGATTTTAAGCAAAATATCATAGTTCATCAAAACCTGTCTGCAAAACGCCAACAAGTTAATAGTCATTTATGTACAGAAGGAAAAAATTATGCCTGCCAGACCACCTTCATGTGGGAGATTTGGCCATAAATTTTAAATATCCATTGTGAGAATTATATTATGTGTAAGGAAATCAGCATCCTGTAGTTTTACAAGTGGGCCTTAGAAGGGCATAATGCACAAAGGCCCAGTATGAAAGCAGACTTAGAAATGGAAGCAGAACAGGCGCATGAACAAGCACCTCTGAAACTTCTGGCGCCTCCTACAAGGCTTCTGGATACAGTTTCTAAGGCATATTTTTCTGAAAAACAAAATGGCGGTGTGGAGTTTGGAGTGTTTTAAACACAGTTGCTACCAGTTTCCCTATATGGTCTTATGTGGGTCATCTAACATAAGTTTCAGAAGAATCTTGGAGATGGAGGTACTGAGGAGGAAGCCAAAGTGAGAGGCTGGTGACTTGCCCAGGGTGGTAGTATGGTAGGGTTTGGCTAGCCCTTTATCTGGCCCTTGTACCAAATTTTATAATGGGTTTCCTAAGGGTAGACTAATTACAGAAAGGTTGCCCACAGAGCAGAGGAATTATAAAAATGTGCCTGTCCTATTTATACAGATCCAGATGGTATCAGACCCAAGACATTTTGAGGTGCAGAGATCATGGCAGATACAGCCTGCACCCAGGCATGAGGCTCAGAGAGCAGTGGACTGGGTTTCAGCCCCAGTTCTTGCCTGACTCCCTCTCTTAGTCTGCTGAGCTGCTGTAGCAGAAATACCATAGGTTGGGTGACTAAACAACAGACACTATTTCTGACAGTTCTGGAAGCTGTGAAGTTCAAGATCAAGGTTCCAACTGTTCCCTGTTGAGGGTCCTCTTCTGGTTATGTCTTCACATGGCAAAGAGAGAAGATATTATTCTATTCTCTTTTCTCCTCCTCCTCCTTCTGTCCTCCTTCTTCTCCTACTTCACCCCCTCCTCCTCTTCTTCTTCTTCCTCCTCCTCCTCTCTCTCTCTCATAACGGGACTCATTCTACTCATGAGAGCGCCACCTCATGAGCTAATCAGCTCCTAAAGACCCCACCTCCAAATACTACTACACTGAATTTCATGTAAGAAAATGGCAGAGAGCTTTCCAACATCATTCTCAGTGTGAAAGGACACTCGTATTAAGAAGTCTTCACAAACCCATAATGTATTTATGTCTCTTTTCACTTCATGTTTTTTTGTTTTGTTTTGATTTGTGTGTGTGTATGTGTGTGTTTGGTTTGTTTTTGGTAGTAGCAGGACTGAACCCAGTCTACCGAGCTGCACCTCCACCCCTTTTTTAAAAATTTCCATTCTGAATAGGGTCTCACTAAATTGTTCAGGTTGGCCTTGAACTTGCACTACTCCTGCCTCAACCTCCTGGGATTATAGGCGTGTGACACCACACCTGGCTTCATGTTTTGGGTTTACACTGGACCCTGTCAATTCAATTCAACAAGGATGTGCTAAGTACTTGTATTTCTAGACTTTAAATCTGATTATGAATTACTTAGACACATGTAGTCACTCTCTTTGGCTATAATGTAAGTTTCTATTTCTGCTATAACAAATTACCACAAACTTAGTGACTTAAAACATCATAATGAAGGTTATTATTTTTTAGTTCTGGAGATCAGAAATCCAGAATGGAACTTAGGGGACCAAAAGCAAGGTGTTGGTAGGACCATGTCATCCTTCTGGAGCCTCCAGAAAAGAATTCATTTCTTGCCTTTTCCAGCTTCTGGAGGCTGCCCATGCTCTCACGACCTCCTCCCTCCATCTCCTCTGTATCCACCATCAGCCTCTTCCTCTGACTCTCAGACTTGGGCCTTCCTCTTTGTGATTAGGGACTCTGTAATTCTATTAGCCCCAATGATCCATGTTAATCCCTTTATCTCAAAGTTCTTGATTTAATCACATCTTCAAAGTGCCATTTGCATGCAGGTATTAGTTTCACAGGTTCTGAAGATTAGAAAGTAGGCATCTCTGGCTGGTGGTGTAGCTCAGTGGTAGAGCACTTGCCTAACATGCAGGAGGCCCTGGATTCAATTCTCAGCACTGAAAAAAGAAAGGATTGGACATGTATGGGGGTGGTCATTATCCAGTTACCTCAGCCACTATTTGGTGCTTATAGTCAAATCTCTTTAAAAAATGGTGTGGGCTTTGAAACCAAGGCACACCTAATTGCAGGTCCATCCCCATTGCTTACTAGAAGCACAACCGTAGGCAAGTTCCTTAATGTATTTAAGCCTCAGTTTTTTGTCGGTCAAATGGGGAAGATGCTATTACCTTATTTCATGGGATTTTAAAGTTTACAGACAATAGTACCTGTCACTGCTTGTACCTAGTAAAATATTTTAAAATATTAGATATTATCATTATTAATTTCTGTCTTGAGCAGGAAGCCCTGATGTGTATGATTCCCTTTGAGGGAGTGTTTTCAGCATTTTACCATGGTATATTTTTATTTTCTTAAAATATTTTTGTTGTTATTGTTGTTGTTAACTTGAAAATTTAGTTTTCATGAAAGGAAGTTACAAATACTCAAAGTTCAGAGAGACTGAGAGTGACACAAATTTCCAAAAACAGCTTTAAATTCAAATAAGAATTTTATTTACTTTAGGGACTGAGTGTGTTCTCAGTAATACTTTTAAAGTACATTGTTCCAGACTCAGTGGGTTCGAGGATCCTGTCAGTTTTGGGTGTTTTGCTAGTGTTCTTTGTGGAAATCTACTTTCCTCTGTCTTTTGAACCTTGGCAAAAATTGTGTTTGGACCCTTACTTTGAAATCATCTTAGTGTATTTGGGGCTAGCTTTGTGAATTAGACTGGGCACCCCCATCCTCCTCCCCCAAGCTAAATTCCCATAGAACAAGACATTTCCTGCTGCTTCTTTCCCAACTGACTTTTGTACAGTCAACTTCCTATAAATTCAAAATGGGAAGCCAATTTGCCATAAATATGTTTTAAAGGTCCTCAACAACAGCCTGAACTTGCCTCAAGGCGAGGTTCTATTACATTCTTTCATTTCCTCTCTCCTTATCAGGAAGCAGGTCTTCCTGCTGCAGTAAGAGCCCTGCTCTCTGCTGAGGACAGGCACTGGGTCTCAACACAAATGCTCAGGTCTCTGTGCACATTTTGAAAAACTTGAACAGAAAAACAATGGAGAGTGATAAACTCAGTTACTCCTTTTCCTCCCATCCTCAGAGTGCACACACACACACACACACACACACACACACTACACACTCATACAAACTATACATACATGTACACACATTCAAGAATATAGGGAAAAGAATCACTATCTAGAGTAGAAGTGAATTGCCAGGACAAAAAGATTAAAGCTTTTATCGAGGCCATTCCTAAAAGCTACAAGTTTTGGACAAGGAAAATTCTTGGCTTACACACCTTTGTCCTCAGAGTTAATAATCTTAAGTATAATTCTTGAATAATGAAGTTGATTTCTAACAAACATGCCAGAAAGTCTGCATACAATAGTCATTGCTCATCGGTTCATTCATTGTACTTAAATGTATTAGCTGATGTTATAAAGTGATCAGAATTTTCAACCATGAAAAGTAGTTACCCCCTATGATCATAAAGTAAATGTAGTTTTATGCAGATAGTTCCTGAAGAATTATTCAGATTAGACTTTTTAAAACTTAAACTGTTATTAATATTCTAAAAGATGTAAGCCTCCTTGCAGTAAATCTTTTGCATAATCAATGTTTTAGAGCAGAAATTGAAGTAACACTGAAACGGAAATAGACAAATTTATACATGGAAATAAAAAAGTTCCATTTAAAACCCTAAACCCAGGGCTGGGTAGCTCAGTGGTAGAGTGCGTGCCCCCCATGCTTGGGGAACTGGGTTTGAGCCTCAGCACCTCATAAATAATAATTTTTAAAAGGGTATTGTGTCCATCTACAACTAAAAAAAAATTAAAACCCAGAACACAGAACAATTTGATTAAGAATAGGAATAGCACTGCCAGTTAACTGGAGAAATCAACTTTTCAAAGAACAATGCTGCTATGGTTGGAGGTTCAGATAGGAGGATTGGATTTATAATTTACCTCACACATAAAAAAAATTACTTCAAGTGCATAAAGATGTAAATGTGGAAAGTACTCCTTCAGAAATGTTAGAATAAAATGTAGTACAATTTGTTACTTTGGGTAACATGAGAGTTTCAAAATACCATGTGTGTATCCACGTGCACACATGAAGATATTGATAAATTCTTCCCTATTAAAGGTGAAACCAACATTCAGAGACCATTTTTAAAAAGTGAAAAGATCAGACACAGTCTGGGAGAAGATACTTGAAAATTATACATTGGCAAATCAATTAGAAATCAACATTTTATGCATTATAAGTATGTAATAGAAAAGAAATATGCATATGATACTACAGAAACACAATAAGGGCCAAATATTCTAAAAAGAGGTTATAAATGTTCATTTTTTCTATAAATTGATGTATTATATATTCATTGAGTAAAAGTTAAACTCTATACCTCTATGGTGGGGGTGGGTACTAGAAATTGAACCCAAGAGTACTCTACCACAGAGTTATATCCTTAACCCTTTTTAAATTTTTTTTTTCCAGGTGAGGTACCAGAGATTGAACTCAGGGCACTCTACCACTGAGCCACATCCCCAGCCCTATTTTGTATTTTATTTAGAGACAGGGTCTCTCCGAGTTGCTTAGCACCCCACTTTGCCTGAGTCTTTCTTTGAACTTTCCATCCTCCTGCCTCAGCCTCCCAAGCTGCTGGGATTACAGCATGTATGTACCACTGAGCCCAGTAAGTTTTTTTGAATTTTGAGACAGGGTCTTGTTAAGTTGCTGAGACTGGCCTCAAACTTGCCTCAGCCTCCCACAGGCTGGGATTACAGGTGTGGGCCACTGCACGTGATTCTACTTCATTTTTGTTGATATGTTCTCTTGTATATGAAACAAGAATATTTTTGAATTGTGGTTATGAGAAACATTTTATAACTCCAAGATGTAGTTCAAATTGTTTTCTCTATCTATATTCACAAATTTGGGGAGTCATTGTTTTAATGATCATTCCTTTCAAAAGGAATGGTCTAATTTGCTTTCTCCTTTGACACTTAATAATTTACAAGTTAAATTCCCAGTACTGTGGAATTGTGGCTACATATTTGTTATCTATATCTAGCTTAATTGTCAGAGATTTTGATTTGAGAATCTATATTATTTCAATTCATTGAAATAAGACTTCCTATTTTGATAAATTATACTTAGCATTTTGAAGTGTGTCATGTATTCTTGAAAATGATATATATTCTACAGTTGTTTTGTTCTTATATATAGAAAGAGGTTCAGACGGATACAGATCTTTAGGCCAAGTTTGTTAATCAGGTTATATAATTTCAACCTTTCTGCCTTTTTGTCCATCTGTTCCACCAACTTGTTCATAATTTTGACATCTATTTATCCTTTTAATTCCATCATTTCGCTTTATGACTTTGAAGCTATATTTTTAGATACATGCAAACTTAAAGTTGTTACATATTCCCAATGAATTAAATATTAAATATTTTGCCATTACTAAATTACTCTATTTCTCACAATGCCTTTTTGCCTTAATTTGTAATAGTTACACAGGCTTGGGGCACTGCTGATATAATTTCCCCCAAATAACACAGGTAATATGAGCTCGGACTGAAATCCAGTCAAGGCCTGGTTGCTTACAGTTTATCTTTATCCTGGGGATGGCTTAATGGCACCTCAGCCTACTGCAGGGAAGGTTTCCTATATATTATTCTCAGTCCTATGTATCCCCCAGTTTCTGATTTCTGCCCTTTGCCCAGAAAAGTCATTATGGCAAGCATTTACAGGTATGGCTCTTCAAGGAAGAAGCTTCAGTCATATTAAGAATAGATTTTGAAGTACTTTTTATTCTTCTATGATATTTAAATAGTGAATTTTATTTTGAAGCAGTTACAAGAAAAGAAGGCAAAAGCAACAAACATGCTATGTTTTTCAATTACAGCTGAAAATAGTGTTTTAATAAAAATAATATTTTTACATGACTAATAATCTATGGTAAACTTAGGATTCAAAACCAGACAGCCTGGCTCCAGAGCCTACTTAAATGCACTCAAAGAAAAGTTCATCCAAGACCTCCCTCTCCTAGGGGTAGAATCAACTTTTTCTATATACTATGTGCCTTTCTGAGAACACCTGTTAGAAAATTGAAGGTTCACATCTTTCCTAACAAAAACAGCCTTTTGATTTTTCTTTGAAATTCAACAAATCTATCTAAAACAGTTCACAGATACTGTTAAATCTTTCATATTCTCAATAAATATTTGAAATAAAATGATAATATTCACTTTAATATTACACAAATTATCACATAAATCTAATTTCTTTCATGACTCACAAGGTACATTTATATTCTGTACAACAGGCCACATTTGTAAATGAGTTAATTTTCTTGTCCAACTTGCTGTCCTTCATGAAGAAACCACAGTGGATGTGTGCCTCATTCCAGGACACAATTTGTGTACTTTTTCCACCTGTTTAGAGCAAACAAACTCTACAATATATTCTTAGGTTTCTATATCCTTAATTTTTTATTAAGGAATTTGAAGATTTTCCTAGATCTTAATTTAATCCTGATTTTAAATGTCTTATCATCAACCCTCATTTTCTTGAGATAATTATTTTGCTTATGGTGCACAACACTACAAGTGGGTATAATGTTTAAAGTAGTAAATACATTCATTTTCTCATTCACGACTAAGTCACTTTTAAAATCATTTTTCATTAATTCTGTCCTTTAGAGTTTTCCTCTCCCTCCTCCCTCCTTTTTTAATGTGGGACCTTTGGTACTATTGGCTCTGGATCTAATGCTTACAAGAGAATATTTAATGAGTTGGTGGCAGTTTTATTGTCCCTTAAACATTTAATAGGTTTTCTGCATAATTTCTTAATGTGCTCTTATTTGTTTACTTTTTGTATTTTTGGTATAAAACTGAAAACTCATGGTATTGAATTTTATGACATTGGCACAATTTCTCCTCTAGAATTTGTAGAATATACTTCTACTATGTTCTTATTTCCAGGGCACAAAATATGAATCTATGTATGTAACATGTACTTGAAACCTAAAGTTTATGTTTGGGTAAGTATTACAAGTTGAAAATGTTTTCTTTATTAAATAAATAAGATTGTGGATTCTGTAGATTCTTTTTTACATTGTTTATCATAAATATTCTGGCTAAATCTATAACTACAGTTTATTGTAATTTTTAAAGGTTTGACATCAGTTTGATCAGCTGCTTTACTTGTCTGACCATGTTCTGATGGAGAAAACAGAGCAAGAGTCAGAAAATGGAGACGCTAGGTTTCACACTCCATGTAAATGCTTTGTGATCCTGGGCCTCAGTTTAGATTAGGTCAGAGGTTTGCAGATTTTTTAAGGCTAACCCTGTCTGTTTAAGCAAACACTTACCAAGTGAAAATCCTAATACATTGTCTGGAAAATAGTGAGATACATTATTTTTATTGTTACTTTATAATCCTTGTACATAACAGTTGACTTGCTGAAGAATAAAGCTTTATGGGGGACTAGAGGGATATATTTCAATTGTTTGAAATAACTAATTTGCTCTTTATGGCTACTTAGTTTACCAGCAGAAATGATAAGATGATAAGATGAGGAAATGACCTATAAACAATTTTTGCAGATAGATTTATAAAAACTTTCTATCAGTATGTGGACCACTGTCCTCTCTATTGATGTGTATATTAATAATTCAGAAAAAATAACATAAAATTTAAAGATGTTTTTCAAATTCTGTACTTTAAATGGGAATTCTCTTCCATGAAAATATTCAAAGGCAGCTTTTAATCTGACATTTAAATTTTGCATAAAGTGAATAAACATAAATATTTTTGTTTTCTTCTAAAATTCTACACATAAGAAAGTTCACTCCCATTTCTTCTTTTGTCCTTTGGGAAATGCTCTGAAAGGACCTGGTTGTGCATCACCACCGATTTTAGACAAGCCGTTTCATGCATAATTCAGAACCCATTGTCAAGAGACAGAATGGCATTCTTCTACGTTACGGACAAACTGAGTGTGACTACCTGCCTTATCATTTTATGCACACTCTGGAGTCCCGCTGTGACCAGTCCCACTAGAGTCTTGGGGCACCTTCCCTTGCTGACCTACCCGCACCCTTGACCCTCCTTCCTTCCAGGACCTATGCCCACCCCATAACGATTCCTAGCCTGGCCCCTGGGGCTGCGCTCACTCCTGGAACAGCTTCTCTACCTGCCTGGAAACCTCTTCCCTCCTCTCTCGTGTCTTCAGTTTCAAAGGAAAACTTGGGAGTTTCTGGGGCTACTTCTTGCTCTCTGCCTTGTTTTGCTTGTGACTCCACTAACCCAAGCCCGGGCCCAAAGGTGCTCTTGCCCACGACTTCCCACGACTTACTGCTCTTGAGGGGACCTGACAGGGCAACTCCAACCGGCACCGTCCCTCCCTTCCTGGAATAGGCGTCCCCACCAACATCCAGTGTCCCACTCTTTCAGCACCACTTGCAACTGTGGCTTTACTCTTTTGAGTGATTTGAAAACGAAAGGTTGAATTTGTATTTTAAAGTCAATTTGTAGTGGTTTAGGTTTGAATTCTTTTAATCCAAAGGAGGACAGAACACCACCCTCCGCCCAATTATTATCTTCTCTTTCAGCCTGCTGGTCTCCAAATCAGCTAAAATTTTTAAAAAGTCCTTTTTTTTTTTTTCTTCCCATGATCTTTTGGTTCAAATCTTCTTTGGAAGAACCTGGCCAACGCTCACTTAACAGTTTTAGACTGTTTTGTGGGACACTGAATTAATTAGTGCTTAATTTAATAATTTTATTCTTGCAGGATTTTTGTTGTTGTTGTTGTTGTTGTTGTTGTTGTTGTTGGGTACTAGGGAATGAATCCAGGGGCACTTAACCACTGAGCAACATCCCCAACCCTCTTTTTTTTTTTTTTTGTATTTTATTTAGAGACAGAGTTTCACTGAGTTACTTAGGGCCTGGCTAATTTGCAGAGGCTGGCTTTGAACTCTCAATTCTCCTGCCTCAGCCTCCTAGCTGCTGGGATTACAGGTATGTGCCACCATGCCCTGCTTATTCTTGGTGTTTTAATGAATAATTTATACACAGTGGTAGGGTTGAAAGGAATTTGATTCACATAGGTGGGAAAAACTGAAAATACTGGAGTAACTACTCTTTAATTTATTCTTACATTGCTGGATGAGACAGTATTTATTATTTGCTCTCTGCAGGATTCTGTCAGAGGAAAGTTTACAATCTAATGAACAGGTCAAAATAAAAAAAGCTCCTACAAATATATATTTTTCCCTCCTCACATAGTTATCATCTATGCTTGTGATTGTCTTCTTGCAGAAAGGACAAAATCCCTTTGAAATACACTGTTTTCACTAAATTATGAAATGTGTTTTATGGTATAATTCCACATAAAAGCTTCAGTTCTTACACTGTAAAATATAGTATTATACCTTAAATCCTAAACATTCTTGCTTGTGAGCTGAAAATTAAGAATCAGGATCCAGTCAAGCCCTTCCAATTGCTTTTGGAACAGGTGCTGGGGCAAAGCTGTGAAAACAGAAAGCTGAGCGCCCAGAATTCCCATGGCCTTCAAGAATGGAACAGACAAAACCTAAGGGTGGTCCAGCAGCCACTGCCAAATGACATAGCTCGCTCTAATCACTGTATATTTTGAGAGCAAATGCACTGGAATAACGAAACCATTTTCCTTTATTTTTACATTTTGAAAAATGGGATCTCTGACAGTTGTGAGAATTTTCTGTTTTGGAAAGAAGAATATAGGGAGGACTCAGAAGCTCCAATTTTTGATTAAGTAGGCAGAAAAGCTCTGCTGCTTTTAGTGCTGGTCTGTCTGGACTCAGCTGTCCCAGGGGCTGGAGAGTGAGGGGAAGGTTGTCCCATTGTGTTCCTACACAGGTCTGCTCCCCATGCCAGCGACACTCAGTTTTCTTCTCTGAACACAGGATCAGTAATAGACCCACCTACTTCACCGAGTCAAACAAAAGAATGTATACTTCTAAATGCAAGAAGATGAAGATAGGTATTTTGATTGACACTGGAAATTAGCAGCTGATACAATAGATGAAATGAAGAAGTTTGAGGGAGACTTGGGTTGGGAAAAGAGGAACAAATTGAACAGCTCTTACCCAAAATTCTGGGATTAGAAGTTTTTCAGATTTCAGATTTGGGGGTGGTTAGAATATATGAATATACATAATGAGATGTTTTGTGCATGGGACCCAATTCTAAATGCAAAATTCACTTATGTTTCATATATGCTTTATACATATATGTATATATGTATATATATATGTGTGAAGATAGTTTTATACAAATTTTTTTGTTTGTGTGCCTGCATTTTGACCTTGACCACTTACATGAGGTCAGGCATGGTGCTCAAAAAGTTATGGGATTGCAAGGACCTAGGTTCAAATCCCCAGCACCACAAAAAAAAAAAAAAAAAAAAAGTTATGGGATTTACCACAAATTAAATTTGGACTTTGATGTGAAAGAAAAAAAAAAGTTATGGGATTTAGCATATAGGATTTTGAATAATCAGATTATGATGCACAACCTGTATCATGACAGAAACAATGTATTATGTAAGAAAGATTACTGTAAAAGAGATAAAAGCAAAATAAGAAGAGAAATTTTAGGAGAAAGATGGACAAGATTTGGGAAATGTGAGGTAGGCTGAAACTGTCCGTCTATGTACAGGTTGTCTGGTTCCAAATGAAAAGAAAACTGTGATGGCTGTACAGGGTGTGTGAGGACAGGAAGAAGAACTGGGACTTAGGAGTGATGTGTTGGGTACAGCAAGGGATTATGAAGTCCTGAAACAGGAGTTCGCCTTATACAGAATTGAAAGTGTGAAACACGAATCCAATTCTAGCTTGTATTTCTCTTGCCAGGAATAAATTGAAGAGGAGAAATAACTTGGAGATCTTGTTTCTTGAAATCTCATAATTTCTTTTAACTCATTTAATCATTTTGAAATACTTTAAATTTATACAAAAGTCGCACAATTGGTAGAGTAGTAGCAATATCAAAACCAAGATTGACATTCAGATAATACTGTTAACTGCAGACCTTATTCAAGTTCACTCCTTTTCTCACTAATGTGTTCTGTAGAAACTAATCCAGGATTCCACATTATACTAATTGTCATCATTCTTAGTCTCTTCTGCTCTGTGATGGTTCCCCAGGTCTTCCTTGTCTTTCATAACCTTGACATTTTTTAAGAGTATTATCAGTCTTTTTAGGGAATGTCCTCCAATTTCCATTCATCTGGAGTTTTGGAGAATTAGATTGAGATTATGCATTTGGGGTCAGAAGACCACAAAAGTGATGTGGTTCCTTTCTAGATGCATCACATTGGAGTTTAAATGATATCAACAGGTTTTCTAATGAGAGATGCTGCATTTGCTCATTTGGTGAAGGTACTGTCTGCCAGGCTTTTCCACTGTGAAGTCGCTCTTTTCCGCTTCGTTATTAGAAACCACTGGGGAAGAGATACTTTTAGATAATATAAATAATGTTTCTCATTGTATATTCTTACCTTAAGCAATGTTTGGCTAATGGTAATTTTCTTTTTGTCCCAGTCTTTTTCAATTATTAAGAACTCCAATATTTCTTTTTTTTCATATCCATGGTTCAAATTTTATTTCTTTTTTTTTAGTATTTTTTTTATTTTTACAGACTCCATTTTGATTCATTGTACACAAATGGGGGACAACATTTTGTTTCTATGGTTGTGCACAATGTAGATTCATACCATTCGTGTAATCATACATGTACATAGGGTAATGATGTCTGTCTCATTCCTCCATCTTTCATTCCCCCACCCCATTCCCTCTCATTTCCTTCTATGTAATCTAAAGTTCCTCCATTCTTCTCTCACCCCCCAAACCCCCACTCCCATTATGTATCATCATTCACTTATAAGGGAAAACATTTGGCCTTTGGTTTTTTGGGATTGGCTTATTTCACTTAGCATGATATTCTCCAATTCCATCCATTTATCTGAAAGTGCCATAATATTATTCTTCTTTATGACTGAATAATATTCCATTGTGTATATAGACCACAGTTTCTTTATCCATTCATCTGCTGAAGGGCATCTAGGTTGGTTCCACAATCTAGCTATTGTGAATTGAGCAGCTATGAACATTGATGTGATTGTATCTCTGTAGTATGCTGATTTTACGTCCTTTGGGTATAAACCAAGGAGTGGGATAACTGGGTCAAATGGTGGTTCCATTCCAAGTTTTCTGAGGAATCTTCACACTGTTTTCCAGAGTGGCTGCACTAATTTGCAGCCCCACCAGCAATGTATGAATGTATCTTTTTCCCCACATCCTCGCCAGCACCTGTGGTTGCTTGTATTCTTAATAATCGCCATTCTAATTGGGGTGAGATGGAATCTTAGAGTTGTTTTAATTTGCATTTCTCTAATTAATGGAGATGTTGAACACTTTTTCATATATTTATTAATCACCTGTATTTCGTCTTCTATAAAGTGTCTGTCCGGTTCCTTGGCCCATTTATTGATTGAGTTCTTTGTATTCCATCATTTCTTAATCAATACTTAATCAAGATAGTGATAATGATACCCATTGTTACAGGAAAGAATATTTTTACTAAAAACAATGAAAGTTGGATTATGAAAATCCAGGTTGAATTACTGAAGTTTTCTATAGCTTTTTGCTTCCAACTAGTATCTAATTTATTAATCCTGACTGCTGTCAACTATTTTAGTCTTATTAAGTTCCATAAAAAAGTTAGATAGGGCCGGGCAAGTTCAAAGCCAGCCTCAGCAAAAGTGACTAAGCAACTCAGTGAGACCCTGCCTCCAAATAAAATACAAAATAGGGCTGGGGATGTGGCTCAGTGGTTGAGTGCCCCTGAGTTCAATCCTGTTACCCACACCTCCCCAAAAAAAAGTTATATAGAAAGCTTGGAAAATTATAAACTATTTTGTGGCAATTAAAGACCTACATAGCTCTTCTTGTATGTGGCCTTTGATTGTAAAAATGATTCACTGCTCTCTAGACCCAGAAACTCCCACAAAATCATGTAAATCAAGATATTTAAATCTCTGTGTTCACTTTTTTTTTTTTTTTGGTGGTGCTGGGAATTGAACCCCAGGCCTTTTGCATGCAAGGCAAACACTCTACCAACTGAGCTATATCCCAACCCATCTGGGTTCTCTCTTTTTTGTGTGTGGGCGGGAGACATACTGGGAACTGAACTCAGGGCCTTGAACATGCTAGGCAAGAACTCTACATGGGAGCTACATCCACAGCCCTTTTTAAAAAGTTTTATTTTGAGACAGGGTCTCACTAAATTGCCCAGGTTAACCTCAAATTTACAATCTTCCTGCCTCAGCCTCCTCAGTAAATGAGATTACAGGTAAAAACCACCATACCCAACTTGCGTTCTCTTTAAGAACACTTACAAAACCAGGCCTAGTGATGGAAGTGCCTGTAATCCAGCAAGGCTGTGGCAGGAGTATTGAAAATTTGAGGCCAACCTGATTCTGTCTCAAAATAAAAAATAAAAAAGTGCTCGGGGTACGTTTCAGGGATAGAGCACCCTTTGGTTCAATCCTCAGTACCACCCCCCAAATTGAACAACACTGAGGGTTGGAGGGGGATATGGCTCAGTGGTAGAGCACACAGCCAGAGAGAGTAGTGGGAAGAGAGTCCCTGGGTTCAATCCCCAGCACCCTAAAAGAAAGAAAAAAAGAATCCCCATGAACCTTCCCAGGTCATCAAGAATATGCATTTCCAAAAAGCCACCAAGTGTCTGAAACACATTATTTTGAAGAAGCAATGTGCCCCATTCAGACATTACAGTGCTGGAGTTGGTAGGTGTGCAGGGACATGTAGTGGGACTGGACACAGAATTGGTAACCCAAAAAGAGTGCTGAATTTTTGCTGAGATGGGATTAAAAATGCAGAGTAATGCTGAGCTTAATGGTTTAGTCATAGACTCTCTGGTCATTGAACACATCTTGGTGAACAAAGCACCCAAGATGCACCACTGCACTTACAGAGCTCAGGGTGGGATGAACCCCATGCTCCCCTGCCACCCCAAGATGAGCCTCACTGAAAGGAACAAATTGTTTCTAAACCAGAAGAGGAGTTTTCACAGAAGGAAAAGATAACCCAGAAAAACCAAAGAAACAAAATCATGGCATGGGAATAAACTCAACATAAAATAAATCAACTCAGAATCGATTAAGTCAGATGATGCTTGTTTAAATAAGTTAATTATCCAGACTTGCTTGACATAATGTGGGAGCAAATATATTTAATACATAGATAAAATAGCAAGAAAAAGGATATGGGTCCTTTAAGAAACCAGTGTGCCAAATGAAGGGATTGTTTTCCAGGAGGAAGTGGCTCTCAGGGAGAGTGGGGACAGCTTCACTCAGTGGTTTGCCACCATTTTGATAAAAGCAGAAAGTGCACAGAGGCTCTGAGCTGTAGCCTCTCAGTCAGGAACAGCCCTGGGGGAGAGAAATTAAGAGCCTAGAGTAACCAGAAGGTGTTAAGGAGGCAATAAAACCTTTTCCTCTACATGGCAGCCAGGAACTGGCTGAAGGAGAAGGTGCCAGGGGCCATGAAAAGGTCCAATAACTTGAACCTATGGTATTATTTCAGATCGCAGTTTAGTTGGTACAACTGATAAAACACTATGTGACTTGAAGAAATGTTCCTAATTTATAAGGTCATGGGAGAAATGAAATAAATATGTAGCATTTAGCAGTGGCTGGCACTCAGTAAGCAGTGAATAAATTAGTATTCATTTTTGAAACAAACATCCATTGAGTTCTCACGTAGCTTTACACTTAACCATTTTGGGCCTGCATTTTTATACTCATAAAAGCAATTGTACTAATGGCTTCTAAAGTGCCTTTAACTCTGAAATGCTATAGCCATATGGCCATAGGTGGGGAATGTAAAACAAAAAGGACCTACTGGACTTTTATTAAGGTTGACTCAACTTGCCAGCACTCATTTCTGTATTCAGCCCTTTTTATACAGTGGGCAGTGTGCTAAAGTCTAGAAATGTTAAAACTAAATAAACAATGCTTATTTCCTGAATTCATTGAGGCTCACATTCTATTTTGACAGATGACCATGCAAACAAACTATGAATATGTAATAATGGTAGAGAGGTGGAAGAAAAGGTTAGTTCTCCCTGAATGAATAACGGTTGGTCTCAGAGAAGATTCTTGACCTGATTCATGGAGAATGAGAAGAAATTTGCCAAGCAGAGGACACTGCATGCCTGGTATAAGAATTTGTTTGAACAAAGGCAATTGTGATCCCTCATGGCTGGTGGCAGGCCCTAACTTTGCAAACTCAGGAGATCTCAGTTGCCAACTGACTGAAAATGAAGTAGAAAAATGGCCGCGGGTATCTTCAGACTTACATCTTTTCAAGTTAGTCAGTCCAGTGGGAAAAGGCTTCGCTTTCCCAGTGTTTCCAGTAAAAGTCCACAGTTGGTCTCATGGGTCTGCATTTGGGCATGTGCCATCCTTGAACCAACCATTATGGCCAAAAAGATAAAAAAATAAGAACTAATGGATCAATCCTAGGTCACATGCCAGGAAAGAACATTAGTCCAACAGAGCCAAGTATACTAAGAGTGGAAAAGGAGAGAGGGGATTGTTCCCCAGAGGAAAATATAGGTGCTATTACTAGAAAAAGAGGAGTGAACAAACCCAGAGACTTATTAGTGCCCAACATATATTTGTTGAATGAATGAGCCCAGGAATGAGTTATTTCTCATCTTTTCCACTTCTAAGTGAGCTAAGTGAACTAGCACATTTACTCTCATTTAATCTGAAAGAAGCGCACGGAGCCACAGTTCAAAGCAAATCACCGGGAGAAGTTCCGTTTTATTTTAAAAATGCACACACTTATATAGGGCCGGGAAGAGACTGATTGGTTGGGGCATGAACCGGGGTGAGAGTTGATTGGGAGAGCCTTGTTGCTGGGGGACAGGGCGATGGTTGATTGGGTGAGCCTTGTTGCTAGGGGTCTGGGTAGGGTGTTGAGCGCCGATTGGGTGCGAATTCGCACTGGCGGGAAGAAGTTATGAGGAGTAAAATCAGGAAGAGAAGTTCAGCCAGCACCATGTTGACACCTAAGTGTGTGGGGGGGTGACCTTATATAATCTGACATCCATTCTTCAGAGGGACTCCACTGATTCTTAGGACATGGATCTTTGAAATACAATTTAGTTTTTCTTCATATGTGTGGGGTGATTATTTCTCTTCTTGGGCAGTGAACAAACTGCTACTTAACATGTAATGAAGACAGTTGTGTGAAAAATGCACCTGCATGTAGTAGGAAATAAAATGGAGTATTTTTTGTCCAAGTTTCACTTCCCTGATCATAACACTGCTGATTATGCATCAGTAATTGTCAAATATTCAAAATCAGAGAAGACCATGTGGTCAAATGATGATTGATTTTCAGTAAGCAAAAGTACTTTTGCCTGAATGTAAATTGTTATCTTCACAACCAAATCAAAGTCTGACTTTTATTGTTGATAGTGCTTTTGAAAAAAAAAAAAAAAAAAAAACAAGCCACACTGTGGCTCATTACCGTGTCTTTGCCAAATCTATGAGCACTGGCCCAGCACCAAGATTACAACCTCAGCAGGCATTGCAGGAATGTGAGCAAAGAATATTCAAGAAGAGATAGATGTCAGGAAACCAGAAACAGTTCACGCAATCTGTGTTCTGACTTTGTGACTCTCCACTTAGAGATGAAACATTAGCTTCAGGATGAGTCCTCTGCCTGATGACAACTTTCAAGCATTTTCCTAAAAAGATATAAAAATGATCATTTTCATAGCAGCACCACTTGTGTGATGTTGCAGGAAGAGAGAATGGGGAAAAAAAAACCTAAATCTGATCTTCTCAGTACCTCTTGTTGACTCAATCCCAAGTCTGACTGGGGAAGTAGAAATTCTCAAGAGACTTCCGCTTTGGTTTGTTTGGTTGGTTTATTTATGTTCTAGTTTTTAATGTAATAAGGGAAACATGTTCTTGCTAGTTTGCATTGGTCTATTGACTCAGGGCAAACCACCAGGAAATCTGAGGTTTCATTGTCTTATTGAGTATCCATGAAGGCAAGAATTCTCTAGGATCAGATTTCAGTAGTTTCTAGAGGTATTTGTGGAAGCCATGGAGAGTAGGGTGGTGGTTAGGAGCAGCAGGCAACTAACTTGTCACATAGTGAGTAACAGTACAGAGGACATAGAACATGGTGACTAAATCAGAAGGTCTTCAATCCCTAACCTTCTAAAATACAATCAGTTAATTCCAATCCTCTGATTTTGTGTGTGAGTGAAAGAACCTCGGTATCAACCTTTTTACTTTTCATTGATTAGAAATTTAAGGACAAAAGTACACAAAGAAGAGATAAGAAAATTTCTGAGATGTCCTAAATTTAACTACAAGGGCCTGAGAAGGGAGGAGGGAGGAGATAAGTCAATAGTTAGAGCCAAATCAACCAAAGAAGGATTCCACATTCCTGAATATTAAGTGAAAACCTTGATTCAGATCCCAGGTGGCCAATTGCTGGGTGCCACTGTGTCCTGCTTAGAATTCCAGCCAATCCAGAAACAACAGTTAATTCTCCATGTGACCTGGCCCCATCCCAAAATTTTCTCCCCTTGGAGTTATCCCACCCTTCTCTATAGCCAATGTAGTAGGTTCACTTCAGATAGCTTATGTCTTTCTTCCCCAAATTTTCATTATAAAAGTGCTCTAAACTCTAGTCCAGTGTGCGTATTTACAACTATAGTCTAGCCTTGCCAGTTCATAGCCATGGGAATGTATCCCAGGACTTGGTCTGTTCCTGTCTAGCATCCATAATAGCTAAATAAACTCCAAAGAGTAAGAGTCTTGATTTTTTTGTTTTATTTTTATTAAATTTTTTTTTTTTACAGACACATTTTGATTCATTGTACACAAATGGGGTACAACTTTTCATTTCTATGGTTGTGCACAATGTAGATTCACACTGTTCATGTAATCAAATATATACATGGGGTAATACTGTTTTATTCTACTACCTTTCCATTCCATACCCCCTCCCACCCCATTTTCCTCTACACCATCCAAAGTTCCTTCATTCTTTTCTTCCCCACCCCCTTGCCCCCCATTATATATCATCATTCACTTATCAGAGAAAACATTCGGCCTTAGGTTTTTTTGGGCTTTGCCTATTTCACTTAACATGATATTTTCCAACTTCATACATTTGCCTGCAAATGCCATAATTTTATTCTTCTTCATGGCTGAGTAAAATTCCATTGTGTATATATACCAGTTTCTTTATCCATTCATCTGTTGAAGGGCTTCTAGGTTGGTTCCACAATCTAGCTATTGTGAATTGAGCTGCTATAAATATTGATGTGGCTGCGTTACTGTAGTATGCTAATTTTAAGTCCTTTGGGTATAAACCAAGGAGAGGGATAGCTGGATCAAATGGTGGATCCATTCCAAGTTTTCTGAGGAATCTCCACACTGTTTTCCAGAGTGACTTCATCAATTTGCAACTCCACCAGCAATGTATGAGTGTGCCTCTTTCCCCACATCCACGCCAACACTTATTATTGCTTGTGCTCTTGATAATAGTCATTCTAGTTGGAGTTAGATGAAATCTTAGGGTGGTTTTAAACAGAATGTATTATTTCACACATTTACCACCCAGGACTAACCAGTTTTAGTGTTTCCTTCCTTTCTTCATTCTTTCCTTTCTTCAGCTTAATCATTTTTCATTCTTTAAAAAATGATGCATATTGATTATAGCAAATTCCAACAATGACCAAGCAGGCATGGTATCACATGACTGTAATTCCAGCAACGTGGGAGACTGAGGCAGGAGGATTGCAAGTTTGAGGCCATTCTGGGCAAGGTAGTGAGGCCCTGTCTCAAAATAAAAAGGCTGGGACTATAGCTCAGTGGTAGAGTATTGCTGTGTTCAATCCCCAGTGCTGTAAAAATAAAATAAATAATTCAAATGATGCATAGACATATAAACACGAGAAGGAAAAAAGCAGACACTCAAATCACACACCCCAAAATACCATAATTAACATTAGATGGGCACAAGTTGAAAGATTGGACTATGTATGTATAGAAATAACTAGATAAATGAAACTACATAAAATAGGAATCATTCTGTAAGTGCTGCTTTTCATGTAAAAGCATCAAAAATTTTACTTGAATATTAAGAAAAATATAGTAGAAAAGAACAAATAGTTGAATATATATACACACACACACATACACATCAGGATATATTATTTCCTTGTTAAAATATTCTAAGGCTAAAACATAATTTTAAAATATATTTTTAAAAATTTTTGCATTGCTGGAGATCAGACCCTGGGCCTTGAGCTAGATAGATGAACACTACCACTGAGCTATACCCTCCACCTTAAAATAGCCATTAAAATGGGCTTGCTATGAGATATTTTATAAAAAAAATTTTTAAACAATAGAATTTGATCCTTTTTTGCAATAATGGGACATGAGTACCCTCACAATACCTTTTTCCATCCCTCACATCTGGTTTTTTATTATTTATATTATTGTTTTTATACTGCTTGGGCTTGTAACATTTATATTCTGCTCTATAGAACACATTCCTATTCTTATTACGTCTATATTTGAATTTGCTCAGTGCTACCATCAGCTTTTATCACAGCTCCCCTTCTGTATCCTGTATTTTCACTGGACTCTTAAGAGCTGGACTTAGACTTTTTTTTCCCAGAAGGGCTCATAGGGCTGCATTCATCAGTTTCCTTATCTTTGAGAATTCTACCTGCTGCTTTTATATTTGAACAGCTTGGCTGGCTATAATAATTGTGGGTCATGCTTGCCTTTTCCTCAGAACCTGGTTAACCTGGCTTCACTGATGACCATGACACTTTGCTATAAATTAGATTGAGTCTAAACTGATTTTCCAAGTAGAAAATTTGCCTTTTATCTATTTGTTCCTTGTCTGTAACCTGAAGCTCAATAGCTTAACTGGGACGTGTGCCACCTTTAAGATTTCTGTATCAAATTTTACAAAATACAGTTGTACTGCAATTGTAGCTTTCTCCTTCATTTTAAGGGAATTTTCTTCCATTTTATATATATGTATATATATGTCTATATATGTTATATGTATGTATATGTATATGTGTATTATATATATATATATATACATTTTTTAGTTGTAGATGGACATAATACCTTTATTCTGTGTTATTTATTTTTATGTGGTGCTGAGGATCAAACCCAGTGCCTCACACATGCCAGGCAAGTGCTCTACCACTGAGCCACAACCCCAGCCCAACGTTATATTTGAAAATGTTTTCCATTCTTTTTGTATGGTCCTTGTTTTGGTTCAATTTCATTCCTTTTCTTGACCTATTAACTTTCATTTTAACTTGTCTTTTCTTTCTTTCCTTTTTAAAAAAATTGTGTATTTGTGCACTATTGGAGACTAAACCTAGAGGTGCTGTCTACCACAGAGCTGCATCTCCAGCCCTTTTTATGATTTTTGTTTTACTTTTTTTTATTTGTTGTTTTTTAGATGTAAACAGTAGAGTGTATTTTGACATATTATACATACATGGGTGCAACTCAATACAATTTTGATCCAATTCTTGTGGTTGAACATGACGTGGAGTTACACTGGTGGTGTATTCACATATGAGCAAAGAAAAGTTATGTCTGATTCATTCTACTGTCTTTCCTATTCCCATCCCTCTTCCCTTCCCTTCATTCCCCTTTGTCTAATCCAATGAACTTCTATACTTCTCTTTCCTACCATTCCTTATTATAAGTTAGCATCCACATATCAGAGAGAACATTCAACCTTTGGTTTTTGTGGACTGGCTTATTTCACTTAGCATGATATTCTCCTGTTCCATCCATTTACCAGCAAATGCCATAATTTCTTTCTTTTTTTATAACTGACTAATATTCTTTTATGAATATGTACTACATTTTATTTATCCATTCATCTGTTGAAGGGCACCTAAGTTGGTTCCATAGCTTGGTTATTGTGAATTGAACTGCTATAAACATTGACATGACTGTGTCACTGTACTATGCTGATTTTAAGTCCTTTGGGTATATACTGAGGAGTGGGATAACTGGGTCAAATGGTGGTTACATTCCAAGTTTTCTAGGAAATCTCTATCCTGCTTTCCAGAGTGGTTACACCAATTTGCATTCCCACCATCAATGTATGAGTGAACCTTTTCCCCCTTATCCCTACCAACCTTTATTGTTACTTGTATTCTTGATAATTGTCATTCTGACTAGAGTGAGATGGAATTTCAATGCAGTTTTAATTTGCACTTCTCTAATTGCTAGTGTTGAACATTTTTTCATTTATTTTTTGACCACTTTATTTCTTCTGTGAAGTGCCTGTTCATTTCCTTTGCCCATTTATAGGTAGGGTTGTTTTTTTGTTTTGTTTTGTTTTGTTGTGTTGTGTTAAGTTTTTTGAGTTATTTGTATATCCTGGAGATTAATGCTGTATCTGAGGTTCAGGTGGCAAAGATTTTCTCCCATTCTATAAGCTCTCTGTTCATGTTCTTGATTGTTTCCTTTGCTGTGAAGAAGCTTTTTAGTTTGATAACATCCCATATGTTGATTCTTGATTTTACTTCTTGTGCTTTAGGAGCCTTATTGAGGAAGTCTGTTCCTGAGTCGATATGATAGAGATTTGGTCCTCCTTTTTCATTTAGTATATGCAGGGCCTCTGGTCCATTGCCAAGGTCCTTGATCCACGTGAAGTTGACTTTTGTGAGGGGTGAGATATAAGGGTTCAATTTTAATCCACTACATATGGATTTCCAGTTTTCCCAGCACCATTTGTTGAAGAGGCTATCTTTTCTCCAATGTAATTTACAGTGACTTTGTGTAGTATGAGATAACTGTATTTATGTGGCTATGTCTCTGTGTCTTCTACTCTGTTCCATTGGTCTTCAATTCTATTTTTGTGCCAGTACAGTGCTGTTTTTTTACTATAGCTGTGTAGTAAAATTTAAGGTCTGGTATTGTGATGCCTTCTGCTTTACTTTTCTTGCTAAGAATTACTTTGGCTATTCTGGGACTTTTATTTTTCCAAATGAATTTCATGATTGCTTTTTCTATTTCTATGAAGAATGTCATTGGAATTTTAATGAGAATTGCATTAAATCTGTGTAGTGCCTTTGGTAGTGTGGCCATTTTGACAATGTTGATAATGCCTATCCAAGAACATGGGAAATCTTTCCATTTTCTAAGGTCTTCTTCAATTTTTTTCTTTAGTGTTCTACAGTTTTCATTGTAGAGGTCTTTCACCTCTTTCATTAGGTTGATTCCTAAGTCTTTTATGTTTTTTGATACTCTTGTGAATGGAATAGTTCCTGATTCCTCTTTCAGCTGATTCATCATTGGTGTATAGGAATGCAATTGATTTATGGGTGTTAATTTTAACCCTGCTACTTTGCTGAATTTGTTTATGAGTTCAAAAAACTTTTTTGCAGAGTTTTTGGGTCTTCTAAATATAGAATCATGTTGTAGGCAAATAAGGATAGTTTGAGCTCTTCTTTTCCTATTCATTTCCCTTTCGTCTGGCTAGGGTTTCAAGAACTATGTTGAACAACAGTGGTGAAAGAGGGCATCCCTGTCTTGTTCCAATTTTTACAGGGAATGCTTCTAATTTTCCTCCATTTAGAATTATGTTGGCCTTCAGTTTAGCATATATAGCTTTTACAATGTTGAGGTATGTTCCTACAATTCCTAGTTTTTAGAACATGAATGGATGCTAAATTTTGTCAAATGTTTTCTTCACACCTTTTGAGTCATGAATCATGTGGTTCTTGTCTTTAAGTCTATTGAGGTGAATCACATTTATTGATTTCTGTATGTTGAAATAGACCTGCATTCCTAGAGTGAACCCCACTTGACCATGGTGCACTATCTTTTAAATATGTTTTTGTGTGTGATTTGCCAGGATTTTATTAAGAAGTTTTACATCTATGTTCATGAGGGATATTGGCCTGAGGTTTTCTTTCCTTGATATGTCTTTGTCTGGTTTTGGTATCAGGGTGATATTAGCCTCATAGAATAAGTTTATAAGGGTTCCCTCTTTTTCTATGTAATGGAATAATTTGAGGAGTATTGGTGTAAGTTCTTCTTTGAAGGTCTGGTAGAACTCGACTGAGTTAAGACAGGGTCTAGACTAAGTTGCCCATGCTGGCCTCAGACTTGTCTTCCTTCTGACTCAGCCTCCTGGCTCACTGGATGCATGCCATAGTACCTGGCTGTCCCATTTCTTTTCTTCTTTGTTGGCTAATCACATCTTTTAAATTTCATTTTATTATTAGGTTCAATGTCCTCAGGAGGAATCTCCTATATCTTGGTTATACATTTCTTTTCCTTTTTTTAAAATTTATTTATTTTGACTCATCGTAAACAAATGGGGTACAACTTGTTTCTCTGGTTGTATTTGAAATAGAGGGATACCATTTGTGTAATCATACATTTACATAGGGTAATGATGATTGAATCATTCTGTTTTTTTTTCTTCCCCCCACCCCTCCCACCACTCATTTTCCTCCATATAATCCATCCTTCTCCATTCTTGCCTCCCTCCCACCCCCCATTATGTATCATCATCTGCTTATCAGCGAGATCATTCATCCTTTGGTGATCATTCATCACGTAGAATGATATTCTCCAACTTCAACCTTTTGCCTGCAAATGCCATAATTTTATTATTCATATGGCTGCAGTTTCTTTATCCATTCATCAATTGAGGGGCATCTAGGTTGGTTCCACAGTTTGGCTATTGTGAATTGAGCTGCTATGAACATTGATGTGGCTGCATCACTGTAGTATGCTGATTTTAAGTTTTTTGGGTATAGGCCAAGGAGTGGGATAGCTGAGTCAAATGGTGGTTCCATTCCAAGTTCTCTAAGGAAACTCCACACTACTTTCCAGAGTGGCTGCACTAATTTGCAACTCCACCAGCAATGTATGAGTGTACCTTTTTCCCCACATCCTCGCCAACACCTGTTGTTGCTTGTATTCTTGATAATCACCATTCTAATTGGGGTGAGATGGAATCTTAGGGTAGTTTTGATTTGCATTTCTCTTATTACTAGAGATGTTGAACATTTTTCATATGTTTGTTGATTGCTTGTAGATCTTCTTCTGTGAAGTGTCTATTCATTTCCTTAGCCCATTTGTTGATTGGATTATTTGCATTCTTGGTGTAGAGTTTTTTGAGTTCTTTATAGATTCTGGAGATTAGTGCTCTATCTGAAGTATGATTGGCAAAGATTTTCTCCCACTCTGTAGGCTCTTTCTTCACATTGCTGATAGTATCCTTTGCTGAGAGAAAGCTTTTTAGTTTGAATCTATCCCAGTTGTTGATTCTTGCTTTCATTTCTTGTGCTATGAGAGTCCTGTTAAGGAAGTCTGATCCTAAGCCAACATGTTGAAGATTTGGACCATTTTTTCTTCTATAAGATGAAGGGCCTCTGGTCTGATTCCAAGGTCCTTGATCCATTTTGAGTTGATTTTTGTGCAGGGTGAGAGATAGGAGTTTAGTTTCATTCTGCTGCATATGGATTTCCAGTTTTGCCAGCACCATTTATTGAACAAGCTGTCTTTTCTCCATTGTGTTCTTGGCACCTTTGTCTAATATGAGAAAACTGTATTTATTTGGGTTTGTGTCCATGTCCTCTATTCTGTACCATTGATTTACCTGTCTATTTTGGTGCCAATACTATGCCATTTTTGTTACTATTGCTCTGTAATATAGTTGAAGTTCTGATATTGCAATACCCCCTGCTTCACTCTTCCTGCTAAGGATTGATTTAGCTATTCTGGGTCTCTTATTTTTCCAAATGAATTTCGTGATTGCTTGCTCTATTTCTGTGAGGTACGTCGTTGGAATTTCAATTGGAATTGCACTGAATCTGTATAGCACTTTTGTTAGTATGGCCATTTTGACAATATTAATTCTGCCTATCCAAGAACATGGGAGATCCTCCCATCTTCTAAGGTTTTCTTTAATTTATTTCTTTAGTGTTCTGTAGTTCTCATTGAAGAGGTTTTTCACCTCTTTTGTTAGATTGATTCCCAAGGTTTTTTTGGAGTCCATTGTGAATGGAGTAGTTTTCCTAGATTCTCTTTCTGAGGATTCATCACTTATGAATAAAAATGCATTAGATTTATGAGCATTGATTTTATATCTTGCTACTTTACTGAATTCATTTATGAGTTCTAGAAGTTTTCTGGTGGAATTTTCTGGCTCCACTAAATATAGAATCATATCATCAGCAAATAGGGATAGTTTGAGTTCTTCTTTCCTATTTGTATACCTTTAATTTCTTTGGTCTGTCTAATTTCTCTGGCTAGAGTTTCAAGGATGATGTTGAATAGAAGTGGTGAAAGAGGGCATCGCTGCCTTGTTCCAGTTTTTAGGGGGAATGCCTTCAGTTTTTCTCCATTTAGAATGATATTGGCCATGGGCTTACCATAGATGGCCTTTACAATGTTAAGGAATGTTCCCACTACCCCGATTTTTTCTAGTGTTTTGAGCATGAAGGGGTGCTGTATTTTATCAAATGCTTTCTCTGCATCTATTGAAATAACCATGTGGTTCTTGACTTTGAGTCTGTTGATATGGTGAATTACATTTATTGATTTTCAATGTTGAACCAACCTTGCATTCCTGGGATAAAACCCACTTGATCATGGTGCAGTATCTTTTTAATATGTTTTTGTATGTGATTTGCTAAAATTTTGTTGAGAATTTTTACATCTATGTTCATTAGGAATATTGGTCTGAAAATTTCTTTCCTCGATGTATCTCTGTCTGGTTTAGGTATCAGGGTGATATAGGCTTCATGGAATGAGTATGGAAGGGTTCCCTCCTCTTCTATTTCATGGAAACTTTGAGGAGTATTGAAATGAGCTATTCTTTAAAGGTTTCATAGAATTAGACTGAGAATCCCTCTGTTCCCGGACTTTTCTTTGTTGGTAGGCTTTTTTTTTTTTTTTTTTAACGTGGATCTAAATGTCATATTGATTAAACCCGATCATCTTTTTTTTTTTATTGTAAACAAATGGGATACATGTTGTTTCTCTATTTGTACATGGAGTCAAGGCATACCATTTGTGTAATCATAAATTTACATAGGGTAATGTTGTTTGATTCATTGTTATTTTTTTCCCTTTCCCCCACCCCTCCAACCCTCTTTTCCCTCTATACAGTCCTTCCTTCCTCCATTCTTACCACCCTCCTTATCCCTAACCCTAAACCTAACCCTAACCCTAACGCTAACTCCTCCCACCCCCCCATTGTATGTCCTCATCCGCTTTTCAGCAAGATCATTCATCCTTTAGTTTTTTGGGATTGGCTTATCTCACTTAGCATGATAGCCTCCAATTTCATCCATTTGCCTGCAGATGCCATTATTTTATCATTCTTTATGGTGGAGTAATATTCCATTGTATATATATGCCACAGTTTCTTTATCAATTCATCAACTGAAGGGAATCTAGGTTGGTTCCACAATCTGGCTATGGTGAATAGAGCAGCAATGAACATTGATGTGGCTGTATCTCTGTAGTATGCTGATTTTAAGTCCTTTGGGTATAGGCCAAGGAGTGGGATAGCTGGGTCAAATGGTGGTTCCATTCCAAGCTTTCTGTGGAATCTCCATACTGCTTTCCAGAGTGACTGCACTAATTTGCAACCCCACCAGCAAAGTATGAGTGAATCTTTTTCCCCACATCCTCGCCAACACCTGTTGTTGCTTGTTTTCTTGATAATCACCATTCTAAGGAAATCTTAGGGTAGTTTTGATTTGCATTTCTCTTATTACTAGAGATGTTGAACATTTTTTCATATATCTGTTGATTGCTTGTACATCTTCTTCTGTGAAGTGTCTGTTCATTTCTTTAGCCCATTTGTTGATTGGATTATTTGTATTCTTGGTGTAGAGTTTTTTGAGTTCTTTATAGATTCTGGAAATTAGCGCTCTATCTGAAGTATGAGTGGCAAAGATATTCTCCCACTCTGTAGGCTCTCTCTTCACATTACTGATAGTATCCTTTGCTGAGAGAAAGCTTTTTAGTTTGAATCTATCCCAGTTGTTGATTCTTGCTTTTATTTCTTGTGCTATGGGAGTCCTGTTAAGGAAGTCTGATCCTAAGCCAACAAGTTGAAGATTTGGACCTACTTTTTCTTCTATAAGATGCAGGGTCTCTGGTCTGATTCTGAGGTCCTTGATCCATTTTGAGTTGAGTTTTGTGTAGGGTGAGAGATAGGGGTTTAATTTCATTCTGCTGCATATGGTTTTCCAGTTTTCCCAGCACCATTTGTTGAAGAGGCTATCTTTTCTCCATTGCATATTTGTTGGAACCTTTGTCTAGTATGAGAAAATTGTATTTATTTGGGTTTGTGTCCATGTCCTCTATTCTGTACCATTGATCTACCTGTCTATTTTGGTACCAATACCATGCCGTTTTTATTACTATTGCTTTGTAGTAGAGTTGAAGATCTGGTATTGCAATACCCCCTGCTTTGCTCTTTCTACTGAGGATTGCTTTAGCTATTCTGGGTTTTTTATTCTTCCAGATGAATTTCATAATTACTTGCTCTATTTCTGCAAGGTACATCATTGGGATTTTAATTGGAATTGCATTGAATCTGTATAGCACTTTTGTTAGTATGGCTATTTTGACAATATTAATTCTGCCTATCCAAGAACATGGGAGATCTTTCCATTTTCTAAGGTTTTCTTTAATTTCTTTCTTTAGTGTTCTGTAGTTCTCATTGTAGAGGTCTTTTGCCTCTTTTGTGAGATTGATTCCCAAGTATTTTATTTTTTTTCGATGCTATTGTGAATGGGGTAGTTTTCCTAATTTCTCTTTCTGAAGATTCATCACTTATGTATAAAAATGCATTGGATTTTTGAGCATTGATCTTATAACCTGCTACTTTACTGAATTCACTTATGAGTTCTAAAAGTTTTCTGGTGGAATTTCCAGGTTCCTCTAAATATATAATCATGTCATCAGCGAACAGGGATAGTTTGAGTTCTTCTTTTCCAATTCGTATCCCTTTAATTTCTTTGGTTTGTCTAATTGCTCTGGCTAGAGTCTCAAGGATAATGTTGAATAGAAGTGGTGAAAGAGGGCATCCCTGCTTGTTCCAGTTTTTAGGGGGAATGCTTTTAGTTTTTCATCATTTAAAATGATATTGGCCATGGGCTCAGCATAGATGGCCTTTACAATGTTAAGGAATGTTCCCACTACCCAATTTTTTCTAGTGTTTTGAGTATGAAGGGGTGCTGTATTTTATCAAATGCTTTTTCTGCATCTATTGAAATAATCATGTGATTCTTAACTTTAAGTCTGTTGATATGGTGAATTACATTTATTGATTTCCTGATGTTGAACCAACCTTGCATCCCTGGGATAAAACCCACTTGATCATGGTGCACTATCTTTTTAATATATTTTTGTATGTGATTTGCTAAAATTTTGTTGAGAATTTTTGCATTGATATTCATTAAGGATATTGGTCTGAAATTTTCTTTCCTTGATGTATCTCTGTCTGGTTTAGGTATCGGGGTGATATTGGCTTCATAGAATGAGTTTGGGACGGTTCCCTCCTCTTCTATTTCATGGAATAGTTTGAGGAGTATTGGAATGAGCTCTTCTTTAAAGGTTTTGTAGAACTCGGCTGAGAACCCATCTGGTCCTGGACTTTTCTTTGTTGGTAGGCTTTTGATGACTTCTTCTATTTCATTACTTGAAATTGATCTATTTAAATTGTGTATGTCCTCCTGATTCAGTTTTGGTGGATCATATGTCTCTAGAAACCTGTTGATGTCTTCGAGATTTTCTATTTTGTTGGAGTATAGATTTTCAAAATAGCTTCTAATTATGTTTTGTATTTCAATAGTGTCTGTCATGATATTTTCTTTTTCATCCCAAATTTTAGTAATTTGAGTTTTCTCTCTACTTTTCTTTGTTAGTGTGGCTAAGGGTTTATCAATTTTGTTTATTTTTTCAAAGAACTAACTTTTTATTTTGTCAATTTTTTCAATTGTTTTTTTTTGTTTGTTTGTTTCAATTTCATTGATTTCAGCTCTGATTTTAACTATCTCCTGTCTTCTACTAATTTTGGTTTTGCTCTATTCTTCTTTTTCCAGGGCTTTGAGCTGTAGTGTTAGGTAGTTTATTTGTTGATTTTTTCTTCTTTTATTGAATGTGCTCCATGAAATGAATTTTCTCTAAGTACTGCTTTCATAGTGTCCCAGAGATTTTGATATGTTGTAACTTTGTTCTCGTTTACCTCTAAGCATTCTTTTATTTCTCCCTGATGTCTTCTGTTATCCATTCATCATTCAATAGTTTATGATTTAATCTCCAGGTGTTGGAGTAGTTTCCGTTTTTTATTTTGTCATTTATTTCTAATTTCATTCCATTATGATCTGATAGAGTACAAGGTAGTATCTCTATCTTCTTGTATTTGCTAACAGTAGCTTTGTGGCATAATATATGGTCTATTGTAGAGAAGGATCCATGTGCTGCTGAGAAGAAAGTGTATTTGCTCATTGTTGGATGGAATATTCTGTATGTGTCCGTTAAGTCAAATTATCGATTGTGTTATTGAGATCTATGGTTTCTTTGTTCAATTTTTGTTTGGAGGATCTGTCCAGTGGTGAGAGAGGTGTGTTAAAGTCACCTAGTATTATTGTGTTGTGGTCTATTTTGTTCCTGAAATTGGGAAGGATTTGTTTGATATACAGGGATGAGCCAATGTTTGGGGCATAGATGTTTATGATTGTTATGTCTTGCTGATTTATGCTTCCCTTAAGCAGAATGAAATGTCCTTCTTTATCCCTTCTGACTACCTTTGGTTTGAAGTGCACATTATCTGATATGAGGATGGATACTCTGGCTTTTTTGCTGAGTCCATGTACATGGTATGTTTTTTCCCATCCTTTCACCTTTAGTCTGTGGATCTCTCTATGAGATGAGTCTCTTACAGGCAGCAAATTGCTGGATCTTTCTTTTTAATCCATTGTGCCAGTCTATGTCTTTTGATTGATGAGTTCAGGCCAGTAACATTCAGGGTTATTATTGAGATATGATCTGTATTCCTGGTCATTTGACTCTTTTTTTTGACAGGACTTGGTTTCTCCTTTATTTGGCTGTTCCTTTAGGGTAGTTCCTCCCTTTGCTGATTTACATCATTGTTTTTCATCTCTTTCTCATGGAATATTTTGCTGAGAATGTTCTGTAGTGCCAACTTTCTATTTGTAAATTCTTTCAGCTTTCGTTTATCATGGAAGGATTTTATTTCATCATCAAATCTGAAGGTGAGTTTTGCTGGGTATAAGATTCTTGGTTGGCATCCATTTTCTTTCAGAGCTTGAAAAATGCTGTTCCAGGTCCTTCTAGCTTTTAGGGTCTAGGTTGAGAAATCTGCTGATATCCATATTGGTTTCCCCCTGAATGTAATTTGATTTTTTTCTCTCGCAGCCTTCAAAATTCTATCTTTATTTTGTATGTTAGGTATTTTCATAATAATGTGCCTTGGTGTGGGTCTGTTGTAATTTTGTACATTTGGTGTCCTATATGACTCTTGTACTTGATTTTCCATTTCATTCCTCAGATTTGGGAAATTTTCTGATATTATTTAATTGAATAGATTGTTCATTCCTTTGGTTTGTTTCTCTGTGGCTTCATCAATCCCAGTAATTCTTAAATTTGGTCTTTTCATAATATCCCATAGTTCTTGTAGATTCTGTTCATGATTTCTTCCCATCTTCTCTGTTTGATCAACTTTGTTTTCAAGATTAAATATTTTGTCTAGTGTCTGAGGTTCTGTCTTCCAGGTGTTCTAGCCTATTGGTTTTTCTTTCTATGGAGTTTTTAATTGGTTTATTGTTTCCTTCATTTCAAGGATTTCTGTTTGGTTTGTTTTCAGAATCTCTATCTCTTTATTGAAATGATCCTTTGCTTCTCGCATTTGCTCTTTTAACTGTTGATTGGTACAATCATTCAATGCCTGCATCTCAATGCCTTTCATCTCATCATTTGCTTCTCTGATCATTTTAATTATGTACATTCTGAACTCCCTTTCTGACATTTCTTCTGCCATGCTGTCATTGGATTTTATTGATGTAGCATCTAGGTTTGTTTGGGACATTTTCTTCCCTTGTTTTCTCATATTGGTCAGGTATCTACCCCTCTAGTAGTGAAAATCTGAAATATTGCAGATTTCCCCTCTTGACTTATAGTGTCCCTGTAGCTTTCCAATAACTCACCTCCTAGCCTTCAGTAGCCTAAAGTCTTGGAAGAACTTGATAATGCTGTGATCCACAAAGGAAGCTGCCCCTCTAGGGATGGTGTCCTCCAGGTGGGGCATATTCCCTGCTAATGGGCAGAGGCACCTCCACATGTTGACTGATGGTCAGCTGAAGGAGCACTAGACTGCGGGCTGGGGCCTGGCTGGTCTAGGCCTAGGTCTCTGGTTCTACTACCCTGGCAAAAAGTCTCGCCCGCCTGCTTGGCTCCACATAGTTCCTGGCTTTGTATTTTACTTTCTTGTTGTTTTTGGTGTTTGGTGCTGGGGATTGAACTCCTCAGGGGTGCTTTACCACTGAGCTGCATCACCAGTTCTTGCAATTGTTTGAGACAGGGCCTCACTAAGTTGCCAAGGCTGGCCTGCTGCCCTGGCCTCAGGAGCTGCTGGCCTAGTTGTATCTTTTCCTGGCTTGTTTTTTTCCTTCGGGTTGTCTGTTTCCATTCCTTTGGTTTGTTTTGTTGTCAAGTGGTCTTTGCCGCCACCATGTTGTGGAGTTGTGTCTCTGTTTCCTTTTCTTTTTGTGTTGTTCAGGTCTGGGCAATTTGTGGTTGTCTGTTTGCTGTGGCGATGTGGGAGTGATTGCTCAACTCTCTTTCCATCACAATGTAGTTGTTGCTGTCATTGTTTCCACATCCCCCTGCAACTATATGTTCTAGATGTTCTTAAGCTTTTTATCTATATCCTAAGGGAATGGCGAGGAACCGGAGTAGTGTGCAGGCTGTGTTAGATGACCTGGGGTTCTGCATTTTTCCTTGAGATTTTATTACATATCCTGTGCAAGTTTTCATTCCAACTAATTAGGTCTCTGTACCATCCACACCAGGGCGTGCTCTTGGGCTTTGGATTGCTTTCTGTTTCACCCATTTCTCCCCGTGAGCTCTTTCTATTATTCCTGTCAGAAGGGGACTAACGTAATAAAAACCAACTCAATTTCCTTTCCCCCCATATTTGGAAGTTTCTGTGAGAATTCTCAGATTTTTGTGGACCTATCACCATGGTTTCTGGAAAGCCAAGGACTGAATTTTGAGCCAAGTCATGCTTTCAGTATTGCTTCATTCCAGAATCAGCTATTTCTTATTGCAGGAGAGTATGTCTCTTACCTTATTTGGTGCTTGATGAACTTTCTTTGTTGGTTTTTATGTTTCTAAGAACTACAATAAGCGGCTATAGCAGAGTGGATAAAAGTACGAACTCTGAAGTCATGCTTGCTGACTTCAGTTCTCTGTCACTAGCTCCATAGGAGACTAGGGAGAGATATTTAGCTTCTATGATGTTAGTTTTCTGAAGTGTGAAGTACTTTTCTCAAGGGTCACTAGTAAGATAAAATCAGGGTTGGGGTTTGTGGCTCAGTGGCAGAGCACTTGCCTTGCAAGTATGAGGCACTGGGTTCAATTTTCAGCACC